>SJYX01019697.1:6781-26711 GCA_006410675.1 Oreotragus oreotragus | reverse complement strand
TGCGGAAGTCACTTTGGGTTGATAAACAATGAGGCCCTATGGTATAGGACAGGGAACTATATTCAATATCCTGTGATAAACCATAATGGAAAAGAATATGAGGAAGAATATGTGTGTGTGACCCTGTGATCCCACTCTGTATGGGGATCTGTGTGACTCTATGATCCATGGCATATATCTGGGGAACAATATGATCCCAAAAGATATATGCACCCCAGTGTTCATTGTAGCACTGTTTACAAGCGGTAAGATATGAAAGCAACCTAAATGTCCATTGACAGAGGAATGGATAAAGAAAATGTGGTACGTATATACAATGGAATATTACTCAGCCATTGAAAAGAATGAAATAGTGCCGTTTGTAGCAACATGGATGGACCTAGAGATTATCATTCTGAGTGAAGTAAGTCATACTGAGAAGGGGAAATATCATATGACATCCCTTATATGTGGAATCTAAAATGAAATGATACAAATGAACTTATGAAACAGAAACAGACTCACAGACCTCCAGAACGAGCTTATGGTTGCTGGAGGGGGAAGAGGTAGTTAGGGAGTTTGAGACAGACATGTACACACTGCTAAAATGAATAACAAACAGGGACCTACTGTATAGCACATGGAACTCTGCTCAATGGTTAATGTGACAGCCTGGATGGGAGGGAGTTTGGGGGAGAATGGATACATGTATATGTATGGCTGAATCCCTTCTCTACTCACCTGAAACTATCACATTGTTTGTTAATCAGCTATATACCCCAATACAAAAGTTTTTTAAAAAGAATATGTATGCATAACTGAATCATTTTGCTGTACTGTAAAAATTAATGTACTACTATGAATCAACTACACTTCAATAAAATAAAATTTTAAAAAAGTAATTTTGGGTTACTTTTGGAATAAACAGGCAAAAATCTTAGATGTGTCCAGATTTTTGGCCCGCCCTCTTCTACCATAGTCAGAGTTTGAATTAATGCATTTTTATTGATATGATTAATTGGTATTTATAAACTTTGTAGTAAATATGTATAACTTTGTATTTCTACCCATGAGACCCTCTGCCTGTGGAAGTCTGGATAGGAGCTCTCTAGCTGGGCAGCCAGGGTGAGAGCCCCAGTTCTGTGCTCCTTGTTGCTAACGAGAGAGAGAGGGAGGCATGTGTGCATTCTGGCTTTTTCTGCCTGACAGAGCTGTTTAGTCGGGCGGGGCATTGATTGTTAACTTTTTGTAATAGAAAATAGGCAATAGAATTTGCAGTTAGTAGTGAAGTAATTGACTCTCAGTCTGTATTGGGAAATGAAAGATAAAACATTTTGGTAATAAAAATATAAATTTTTGGTGATATTATGGTGATAAACATACAACACAATGAGTGAATCCTAATATAAACTGTGGATTTCAGTTAGTGATAACATATCGATGCTGAAGCTGAAACTCTCAGTACTTTGGCCACCTCATGCGAAGAGTTGACTCATTGGAAAAGACTCTGATGCTGGGAGGGATTGGGGGCAGGAGGAGAAGGGGACTACAGAGGATGAGATGGCTGGATGGCATCATGGACTCGATGGACGTGAGTCTGAGTGAACTCTGGGAGTTGGTGATGGACAGGGAGGCCTGGCGCGCTGCGATTCATGGGATCGCAAAGAGTCGGACACGACTGAGCGACTGAACTGAACTGAGCATATCGGTCTTGGCCCATCACTTGTGGCAAATGTAGTGCACTCATGCAAGATGTTAATTATGGAGGAGAAGAGGGTAGGTGAGGAGGTCTATGGGAGCTCAGTACTTTATGCTCAGTTTTTCTGAAAGTGCTCAAATAATAATAATAAATGAAGTCTATTACTGTAGAAGTTTTAAGTATCCGGTTGAATGTTCCTTAGTGAGTTCATATCACACAAGTGAGTGTTTAACCTCCTGACCCTTGGGATTTCCTGGGTGAGATGAATCAGGTTTGCAGTTTGAGCTGTTGTGTCAGTAGATTTGGTCCTCTCTTATTCTCTCATGTTCATTAACTGTGCTTTGCCTTTTCTCCCTCTCTGTTGAAACAGTTGGATTGCCAGGATGCCTTGGAAACAGCAGCCCGAGCAGAAGGCCTTTCCCTGGACCCCTCCATGCATTCTCAGCTCAGAATCCTGGATGAGGAACATCCCAAGGGAAAGTACCATCATAGCTTAAGTGTTCTGAAGCCCATCCGGACCACTTCCAAGTAAGAGGTTCTGCTAGTTAATGGCTTGTCTGTGAAGCACCAGAAAAATTTGAGCTAAGATTATTTGGAAAACTTGAGTTTAGTCATCAGTATCAGTTCAGTTGCTCAGTCATGTCCCACCCTTCGCGACCCCATGGACTGCAGCATGCCAGGCTTCCCTGTCTATTAGCAGCTCCCGGAGCTTACTTAAATTCATGTCCATCGAGTCAGTGATGACATCTAACCATCTCATCATCTGTTGCCCCTTCTCCTGCCTTCAATCTTTCCCAGCATCAGGATCTTTTCCAGTGAGTCAGTTCTTCGCATTAGGTGGCCAAAGTATTGGAGCTTCAGCTTCAGCATCAGTCCTTCTAATGAATATTGAGGATTGATTTCCTTTAGGATTGACTGGTTTGATCTCCTTGCAGTCCAAGGGACTCTCAAGAGTCTTCTCCAACACCATAATTCAAAAACATCAGTTCTTTGGTGCTCAGCTTTCTTTATAGTCCAACTCTCGTATCCATACATGACTACTAGAAAAACCATAGCTTTGACTAGATGGACCTTTGTTGGCAAAGTAATGTCTCTGCTTTTTAATATGCTGTCTAGGTTGATCATAGCTTTTCTTCCAAGGAGCAAGCATCTTTTAATTTCATGGCTGCAGTCATCAACTGCAGTGATTTTGGAACCCAAAAAATAAAGTCTCTTACTGTTTCCATTGTTAAGAGTGCTGTATACTAACTAAACAGCATATTTTAAGTGTTGACTATCCTCTCCATGTGTGTTGATAATTTTGTGCCTTGGGTTTTCTCTCCTTAGACACCAGCACCCAGTGGACAATGCTGGGCTCTTCTCCTGTATGACTTTTTCTTGGCTTTCTCCTCTGGCTCGCAAAGCCCACAAGAAGGGGGAGCTCTTAATGGAGGATGTGTGGTCTTTGTCCAAGTATGAGTCTTCCGAGGTCAACTGCAGAAGGTAGGCGTCTCTGGTCCACCCTCGTCTCCCACAGACTGGATATGTAGGGCCTGAGCTAGGAGTGTGGGTCTGGCAGTGCCACGTTCAGAACGCTGAGTCCTTTTAGGATTTGAGCCGTGCTATAGAGGGAGGGTAGCCTGGGGGTGACTTTCTCTTTGCTCTTCTGCTTTATCTTCTATTTTACCTTGAATCCTGTTTTAACTACGGGCTTTCTCTCTCTCTCTCAGCCCCGCTTCTCTTCCTGAGTCTGCAGGGAGATTATGTTGCTGCCTTGTGACAGAGTACATTTTTGTGGTAGCCGATTGTCATGATTAAAATCTAGTTTACAACTTTATACTTTACCAGAGGATCCTTCAGCAAGGGTTGGGGACCCTTGAGAAAGACAGATTCTATTCAGGGATAATTTTTGTGGGTGGAAGGAAAGACTTTGGTTCTCATCATTTTCTGAATCCTGAGAGGCTGCCTATCCAGGGTAAATATGTCGTTACCAGGAAGGGTCTTTTTCCCCAGAAGGTGAAGGCTCTGTACATAACTTTAAAGGAGAGACTGGTGTGAGTGGTGGCAGCAGGGAGGCTGGGGTGTGCGTATTCCCTGGAAGGATGTGTAACGGAGGATATGTGCCCTTGTTAAGACTGGAGAGACTGTGGCAAGAAGAGCTGAGTGGAGCTGGGCCCGACGCTGCTTCCCTCCGGAGGGCTGTGTGGACCTTCTGCCGCACCCGGCTCATCCTCTCCATCGTGTGCCTGATGATCACGCAGCTGGCGGGCTTCAGTGGACCAGTAAGTCCTAACCATCCTTTCTGACCGTCTCCAGGGGCCCGGCCATGGCCAGCTCTAACATTCTTATTCTGTTCCAGGGTTGTGCTCACCTTTGGCTAGTTAGCAGCCTTAGAGATCCTCCAGGTCTGTTGCCAGGGAACAGCTGATACTGGGTGAATAGTGGTCTGTGAAAACCGGAAGGATGAGGGGCCGTGTTACCAGAGAAGAAGCGGAGCTGGCTTGCTCCCCTGGGGTGGGGGTGAAGCTGAGTGATTCCGTTTCTGCACAGGACCGTGCTGCTGTGCTGTGTGTTGACATGAAGCAACAGTCCTGGTTCGGGCAGTGTGTCTTGCTGTGCTGTGAGTGGTGTTGTGTGGCGTAGGCTGTTGAGTCGGTGTTGGTGACGCAGCCAAGGTCTGGAGGCAGAGTGGTCACGTGTTTGCCGGTTCTGTGGCAAAGGAGCCCTCAAGAAGCTGGAGGACTGTTGAGATTTTTAGAGTCTAACCTGAAGTCCATTTTCAGTTTTGGTTTATAGTGTAAGCTGCGTAGCAGGTGTCGGGGTGGCAGCCCTGGTTTTCCTAGTGTTGCTGAAGCAGAGTAGGGGAGAAGAGTGACCGTCACACTGTTCTCTGGACACCCGTTTCTTACACCCACTGTGCTGCCCTTACACTTGAGACTTTGATTAAATCTATTTTCTACATATTTGCCTTGAGGCATCGGAGCAGTAGTACTCCTTATTCTGTGCATTTTCCGTGTGTGGGTAAGCTGGAGGTTCTTGGTTTTGGTAAGTATGGGCCTAAGATGCATGGTAATTAGGTAAAACTAATTTGCAGTTTTTCTGTTATGTTCTTTTTTTGTTGTTGTTTGTTCATTTGTTTTTTGTTTTTAATGTTTGATGCCTTTAAAAAGTTTTGATCTCTTTTCTGAAGCAGAGAACACTCCTTTTCTGGTATTGGGTTTCTTATTAATTGACCAACTAACACACTTTGGTATAAGTTTTTAAGTAAGAGGGACCGTGTACCTGAATATCATGTCACTGACCAAAATGGCAAACGCTTTCATAGGACCAGCTTCCCCCAAGAAGAGCTTCTGTCATTGTTTCACTACAGGGCTGGTGGCTGCTCTGATCTTTCGAAGAATTCTTTCAGCTGGGTAGCACGGTATACAGGCTTCCTTGATTCTGTTTGGTCAATGCTAGAGTTTCATTGGCTCTCCCACCTCCACCCCCCGCCCCCAAATTCCATATTGTTGGGATTTTAATTTTTCCCTTGGGAAAAAAAGTTACTTATGCTTGTTCAGCTTGGGGGCCTTACAGTCACTCCCTTGAGCACCTGCATATTCTTTCAGCTCTCTTTTAAGGCACCGTGCACTGGACTACTAATCTCTGGTAAAGTGTCCTCAATGCCAGGGAAAGCTGAGAGCCTTCCTTCAATAGGAAAACAGCAGCATGCTTTTCCTTTTCTCCACTCTCTTTATGAAACAGCACCTTAAGGCCTGTGTGATTTCAGGAGACTTTTTCCCTGGAACGACCAAGAAAGCAGTGGTTCCATCCACAGTCTCTCATTGACAAAAAAGATTTCAGATTGTAAACAATGGAAATTTCTGTTTTTCAGAGCTCCAGTTCTAACAAATTTCTTTTTAATTGGAATTTGAAGAATTGGGTTTGAGATTACTATTAGCAGTGAGCATACCTTCCATCTGTGGATTTAAATCCTCTGGAAGAATATCCATTTTCGATTTTTGCACATTTTCTAATATGTCAGGGCTTTCAAACTGTCTTCACCTGTTCTTACAGAAATCTACGTAAGAACTGAGTCCCCAGATACCATAATATATATATATATATTTTTTTTTTAATCTCCCCTCCGGCCTCACTGAACCTTGGTAGCCATATGCAGAGCTAATGAAACACAATCAAGTGAATATGTGTTGTTTAATTTTTTTAACTTCTGGCTGGCCAAGGCTGGACATTAATGACCAAGATGGGTTTCAGTCACACCAGTGGACCAGCACTCTGCACATGGCGTCTAAGGGTCACCATAGTGTTAATGGAGAACCGAAATCTATAAGGGTATGATCCTGACCTCCGATGAGTGGCCAAATTGCTAAACTTGCAGAGGTGATCTGTGGCCTTCTTGGATTAAAACCGTTTTAGAAGACCAGGCCTGACTTATGATTTGTGTGTAAAGAATTAGCATCCGCCCTGTAGATTTGCAAGAGACGGCTTCCTCCTGCAGTGCAATCTCTTGGTGAATGCTAACTCTGCTCACGGGCCTTTGCGGGAAAGGACAGTGAAAAGCCTCTAGAGAGGTAAGTTTCCCGCCCTTCCAACCTCTCTCCAGCTGCAGCTTGCTTGGTGCTGTCAGGATCTGGATTTGGGGGGAGTGTCTCTGTAGTGGAACCAGTGACAGAAGCTGTTCTTTAGAATTTTCAGGATGGCTGTATTCTGCGGTCAGAATGAGAGAGTCAAGCTGGGCAGAATCTCTCGCCAAGAGTTCAGGTAAGGTAATGTTTATTCACTGGGAATGGACAGCCAGACAGCTATGCTGACAATCTCGAGTTTTCTCCCAGTTTGTTTAAATTTAAATGATAAATTTGTAACCTTTTAAGATGAAATTTTGGTTGGTTTTTTCACGAGAACCTTTTTATTTCCTTTGTTCCATACAAAATGGTTTGAAATGTAATTGTTTTTTAAAAACGCTGTGTGTGTTGAAAATTCTTTAATCTACTGTTTCCTCTTTTCCCTCCCCTTTGAAAGTTTTATATAGTGTAAGCATTCATTTTGTCTTTTACCTTCCCCCTTCTCCTCCCCTCTGGGAGGTCCTAATGCTATTGCCTGGCACTGAAAAGTGGCACAGTAAAGGTATGGGAAGGAAGGAACCCCAAACTACAACCTGCTGTCCTTTCACGCCTTCCTTTGGAGACGGCTCCGTCAGTGCCGAGGTGTGTGAGAAAATGCTTTACCGCACCGCCATCTTACTGAGTTGCTTCACGTGAGGAAAATTGGGTTCTGGCCCTGCCACTCAGTGACTCAGTTCCACATTTCGGATTGCGTACTGGAAAAGAAGCCAACCTTCTTGCTAGTAAACCAGCAACCCAGCTGTGTGCAGTGGTGACCCAAGCAGTGGATATAAACCCTAAACATCCAAGGGAGGGGAGCGATGGGATACACAGTTCTTGGCATCTGAAATCTCCTATTTACTTGATCAGGTTGTTTACTGAGATTTGACGGAAATCTGATTGGTGGGGATCTCTTAGGATCTAGTCAACATCTGGTATTAATTTCCTCTTAGGAAAAAAAAAAAAAAAGAAATACCGATCCACCCAGAGAGAGTCTGGAATTCAGCATTAGCTGCTTCAGGACGATTGCATCTGGCCTCCATTTTGGGCTGTCAGTCAAGCGCTGGTTTCCAGCTTCAGTACCCTTTGCTATAAAGATTGGGGTAGATGGTGGATGGGTTTCTCCTTAATTTTGTTTTCTCCCTTTAGGAGGGGGATTGGTTTGGCTTTCTTTTTGCTGTGGTTTGTTTTGTTTCATTTTTTGCAAGATCAACTTTAGCTGTAAGGACTCGAAAAGACTCTGAAAGATGCCACCCGTTTTTCCTGAGGCCTAGAGTTTTGTATTCCGTCCTGAGCAGAGGTCACTCCTCACGGCCTAGTGACTCAATAGTGCCAGTGATTTTAAGCAAGAGTCACCCCTTTGGGGAATTTTCAGTTTTGTTTTGTTTTTTAACTCTCTTTCCTTAGCAGCGAGGTCTTTATTCCTGGAGAATCTCCTCTATTGCAGACTCACTGCAACTTCAGGAGCCCTAACCAATTAAGTGCTGTCAGCTTGATGCGCTCCTCCGGACTTTGGAAACAGATCTCGGTTCAATGCTGTATTTCCACTGTGTGTAGTTAAAAAACAACAGTCGCGGCCAGACGACCTGTTGGCTGGCTAGCCCTGTATAAGTCAACTCTGTATGTCCCCATGTATGTTACCACAATGCTCCTCCTGTTGTACAGTGTCTGTGAGATGCTCTTTGAAGATGGTACTTTTTTTTTTTCATTTTCAATAAAAGTACATGACCTCCCACTTCCTGGTATTTAATCCTGTTGCTGAATGTGCCTTGTGTGAGTGTGTGCTCCGGCGTTGCAGGACCTCAGAGCTGGAGGTGGCACTCGGTGGTTCTGGGGGCTGCTGCCTTCCCTCCCTGCAGGTGGTGTTAGACATGTGCTACCTGAGGTAACATGTTTTTGTTTTTGGGAGGGAGTGGGGCATGGGGGAGGGCCCGTGGGAGGGGCTCTGGATTGTGGATAGTCTGCTTTGTTTGCTCTCTTCTGTACTATTAAACTGCTGATGTTTATTTTCAGGAATGTTTTGCAAATGCACTTCTCACTCTTCCCCAGTCCAACTGTAGGTACACTGTTCTTTTTATCAAATAAGCACGTTTGAAACGATCCAAAAAAAAAGAAAGGTCTTAATTTCATGTAAAGAAATGTATCATTGTGTGGAGATACTGGAATAAGGTCACATATATACTTTTTAATGATCAGTGTGTTGAGAATGAATTTCAGCTCATGGACAGGTTTATGTTACATTAGAAAGAGTTATCAGTTTTGATGGTATCCAAAGGAAGAAACGTTTCAAATTAGACCTGCCTCCTGCAAAATGCCCTGCATAAGTTGCTGAGGGTGGGCCATCAGCAGTAATTGGTCCTCCAAGAAGGTCTTTCTCTGCTTAGGCAGTTGTCACTGTACAGTGGAGATGCCTTCTCTTTCTAACTTAACATAAAACTGTGGTGTGGTGTGTGGGTGCGGTGGAGATGCTGACAGCGGTGTGTGTTTCTCCCTGTAGGCCTTCGTGGTGAAACACCTCCTGGAGTACACCCAGGACACAGAGTCTAACCTCCAGTACAGCTTGCTGCTAGTCCTGGGCCTCCTCCTGACAGAAATCGTGCGTTCTTGGTCACTCGCACTGACATGGGCGTTGAATTACCGAACTGGGGTACGCTTGCGGGGAGCCATCCTAACCATGGCGTTTAAGAAGATCCTTAAGCTGAAGAACATTAAGGAGAAGTCTGTGGGTGAGGTGAGCGAGGGGTGATGGCTTCAGGGCAGAGAGCGAGCTCCCAGCCTGGACTTTTTCCTCCCCTTGAGTCCCTGCTCTGTCCTTTACCTTCCTGCTGAGCCAGCATCTGTGTCCTCGCAGTGTCCACTCACCGCTGTTTGTATCTCGTAGCTCATCAACCTGTGCTCGAACGACGGGCAGAGGATGTTTGAAGCAGCTGCTGTTGGCAGCTTGTTGGCTGGTGGACCTGTTATCGCCATCCTGGGCATGGCTTATAATGTGATTATTCTGGGACCAACAGGCTTCCTGGGATCAGCTGTTTTTATCCTCTTTTATCCTGCAATGGTGAGTAAGCCTTTTTACTGTATTTTGGCAGCTTCTCCGCAGATGAATTACTTCTGTTGGGCTTTATATAGTTGACACCACTGAGGTATCACATCTTTGATTGGAAAGTTCTTTAAGCAGGTACCTGGTTTGGAAATGTCTGGAAAGAGCTAAACAGTGTACAGTCCATACAGGCAGAATTTTGACTTCAGAGGAAGTTGGATGTCATTAGAATAAAGGCAGTAGCACCTACATGCGATTTTAAAAGAGAGTGTGAGTGAGGAGAAGGTCAGCAGGTGAACTCTGCCCCAAGGTAATACAGGAACGGTTGAGTCACTCCATTTCGAGCAGATGCCAACTGATAGAGCTCTCCTGCTTCCCTTTGGTAGCCTCGATATCCCTGATTGTTCTGAGGGCAAATATTTGACGTTAACTTTCTTCCAAAGGAATGAGTCAAGTACTGTTCTCATTTAAGAGACCACTGTTATTAAAACGCAGTACAGGGACTCCCCTGGGGATCCAGTGGCTAAGACTCTGTGCTCCCAGTGCAGGGGGCCCAGGTTTGATTCCTGGTTAGGGAACTTGATCCCACATGCCACAGCTAAGGATTCCACATGCCACAAATAAGACTCAGTGCAGCCAAGTAAGTAAATAAGTAGTAAAAATATTAAATAAAAGAAAAGCAGTACAACTACAGGATGCTCACTTTTATAATAATCTTAAGTGGATTTACTTCCCAGAAAGAGTAGACAGTTCTCAATCCTGAATAAGCTCTGATTTGGCATGACATTGCTTTTCCTTTCAGATGTTTGTTTCACGGATCACTGCATATTTCCGGAGAAAATGTGTGACCATCACAGATGACCGTGTCCAGAAGATGAATGAAGTCCTCACCTATATTAAATTTATTAAAATGTATGCCTGGGTCAAAGCATTCTCTCAGAGTGTACAAAGTGAGTTTAAAAACTTGGTATATGTATATTGGCTTCTTTGCTTTCTGAGCACATTCAGTTCAGTTCAGTTGCTCAGTCGCTCAGTCGTGTCCAACTCTTTGCGACCCCGTGAATCGCAGCACGCCAGGCCTCCCTGTCCATCACCAACTCCCGGAGTTCACTCAGACTCACGTCCATCAAGTCTGTGATGCCATCCAGCCATCTCATCCTCGGTCATCCCCTTCTCCTGCCCCCAATCCCTCCAGCATCAGAGTCTTTTCCAATGAGTCAACTCTTCACACGAGGTGGCCAAAGTACTGGAGTTTCAGCTTTAGCATCATTCCTTCCAAAGAAATCCCAGGGTTGATCTCCTTCAGAATGGACTGGTTGGATGCTACTGGGAATCCTAATGTCATAGGATCAGAATTTCATATGTTCTTATAATATCCTATGAGCATTATGTTGATAAGGATCTTAGAGACTGTCACTCATGACCTCGCCTCGTAAATGAGAAAACTGAGATCTGACTTTTCCCAAGATAACTCAGCTGGTTATGAGTAATTGATTCAGTTTCAAAGCCCCCTATCTACACTGTCACCCTGCCTGTGATTTTCTGGTCTGGACATGAAGCCGTCACAGAAAACAGTAGCAAGTGGCTGCTGAGAGCGCCACTTCTGCCCCCCCCTCCTCCCCCCCACCGTGGGTATGTGTGCAGTACGAGTAGGCAGGTATGTGTGCAGTGCGAGTAGGCAGGTGTATGAGCCTGGGGGTGGTGCTGGGAGAGGAGCTGGGCCGGGGTTCGGGGCAGCTGGACTCTGGGCCTCACTCTTCCACTCACTCAGTAGCTTTTTCTTTTCAAATAATTGATTTGGGTTGAGTCACACCGTTTTCAGTGCCTGGCCCTACTCTGATCCATAGATTCAGTGCAGACATAAGCATGTTGTACGTAAATGCCACAAAGTTTGGAGGAATAATTAACACCTTAGCTGGGCATTCCTAAAGATCTTAACAAAAGTTGAAATCATGGGCCTTAAAAAGTGAAATTTAAGAAAAAATGTATTTAAAGGCACTTTAGAGTTCAAATGAGAAGACATAGTTACAGTTAAACTTAATTTAAATATAATAGAAATGCCTGTTCATCAACCATAATTTCATAGTGAGCTAACCTGAATATGTTCCAGTTAAAAAGTTGGTGCAATTTTGGGTTGAACAGAAGAAATACAGTGTTCAGATTAAGGAAGCTGTTTTATTTTCACTGCTTGATTTGTTGCGTAAACCTTCAGGGACACTCCATAAACTTTATTTATGAGTGGTCATCAGAAGGAAGTGACCATTCAGAAGTTCCAGCAATGGATTGGACCTTCTTTAACTAGTGAGTTTGTTGCCAATAGAATGCAACAATTGGATGCTAACAGGATGTCTGCCAAGCCTGTTGTTGGCAGGGTCACCACTGATGGTCCCTTCTTGCTCTCAAATTCTGATTTTCTCAGTTTTCTAATCTTCTTTCTGAGATTCCACTCATCCTTCAGCTCCTGACTTTGGTATCTTTACCTGTGTGTAGTAACTTGAAGAGAGCATTCTTGCTCATTACAGACTTGGGTAAGTTATGTGATAAATGTTAAAGCAATGAAATGAAATTTTTTTTAAAGTATGACTTGAGAGCTGGCTCTTAATATGTTTGGGACAGTGGTAATACCTTTAAGGTCAGTGTGTAGCCTCTCAAAAGAATTGCTTCTGTGTTTGAAAATGTTTTGAAAACACTTCACTGCTTGATTGTCATACTTCCTGCTCTGTGGTCTTTTGAACTCCATGGTTACTCTGTTAATAAGGTTGTTAGCTTTGTAAGTATTTAAGAAAAGTCATTCTGCTTACAAAAATTTTATTTTATCTTATTCATCTTCTTTCAGTCATCCTTACTGCTTTTTTGTGTGAAAGCCTCTTTCCTAGCCCCAATATACAGGAGGTACCCTAGTAAATCTTAGTTCCTTTTTAATTCTCCATTATTGTTGTATAGTCTTACCTATAAGTTCTTAAGCTAGAAATGAACAACAACCAGCAAACATAACTGCCAATAGCAGACATGATTAATGTGTTCATTCCTTCTGAACATAAGAAATTTGCAAAAAGAATCAGACCAAGGCAGAAGGTGATTATTGTACTGAGAAGTAATGACTTTTCTGTTAGATTCATTCCCATGACTTGATCCATTTCAAACCTCAGGCTTGCATACCAGCTTTCATGATTAAATTATAATTGATGGTCATATTGACCTAGTTTTTGCATCATAGATGTTACAGGGTCCTTTTAAAACCCATGGTGGCCAGAGATCTACCAAGTCGTGTTTGGTGACAGATAAGCAGTATCCCATAGTTTCTTTCGACTTGCTTTTTAGCAACTGTCTTGCTTTTTTTCCTTAGAAATCCGAGAGGATGAACGTCGGATGTTGGAAAAAGCTGGGTACTTTCAGAGCATCACTGTCGGCGTGGCTCCCATTGTGATGGTGATCGCCAGCGTGGTGACCTTCTCTGTTCACATGACCCTTGGCTTTGATCTAACAGCAGCACAGGTCGGTGAGCTTGGAGACATTTTAGAAACACCACATGTAGAGATGCTCTGGTCCTCTTATTACTAGATTTGGATTTTTCACCCATGCAGTTAAAACAAGTGGAAGAATGGAGATTTAGCCCCAGTGCACAGATAATGTACGGCTTGTTTTTAGTCAGCTCAGCTTTGGGTTTAATTCTGAAATACAGATCATCAATTGATTTAGATTCACTGAGAATTTTAATTGGAGGTCTCATAAAAATTCTATCTTTAAAAAATATATATTGGAAATATATCTGACTCATACCAACATTTGACAGTCAAGCTGTAGCCCTCCTTAAACCTGAGAGGAAATTGATGATGTTGTGTTACTTTAGTCACAGAGCCTCATCAGGCTCAACTTCTCCTCTTTTCCTATTTTCAGGCTTTCACAGTGGTAACTGTCTTCAATTCCATGACTTTTGCTTTGAAAGTTACACCATTTTCAGTGAAGTCCCTCTCAGAAGCATCTGTGGCTGTTGACAGATTTAAGGTAAGTGGCTCCCTTCGCCCCTCCATGTCAGGATCTGTCCATGGCAAAACCAACTGCTGCCTTGATTCCAGTGGGCCACATGGGCTGGCTACGCTTGATGTTTTTCACCTTTAGCCTTTTGGCAAGTTGGTAAGAAAGAAGTCAGTGAAAGACGCAGAGGGCCTTTCCATAGAAATATGATTTTTTACATTTTATAGACAGCCTATGTAGTTCTCAGCTTCCAAAATTTCATTGTTCCCCTTCAGAGCTAGTCTCTTTTGCCTGGACCTAACATGGATTGTTATAATTTACTGGGCCTTTAAGTGATTCAAATCTAGGCAGTTAGAATGATCAGGAGACTGTCAGCTTTTTCTCACCTTGATCTACATCTACCTTTACCAAAATGCTGCTGGTCATAAACTCTTTTTGATCCTTTTTTCTGTCCTGTATGTTGGTTATTCATGGTACAGGAAATGCAGTGACATGGGAATAGTATAAAGCTAGACCATACTGAGAAGTGTAGTAAGGATTTTTTTTTTTTCCTTGCAAGGGATTAGTTGATTGTGCCTTGACTATGTTCTTTGTGCTTTCAGAATAACACAAGTACATGATACAAGAAGTAGATATATTTGGGAGGGTGGAGGGAGGTAGATATTTGGAAGTGGTTGATACTTTAAAAAGCAAAAACAAAAAGAAACAGCACCTGTGTGGCTGGATTCCCAGCTGTTGGCAAAGTGGCTGTTGACAAAGCCACTGCCGAGAGTAGCCCCTGCTGATCCTTCTTGGCTGCTGAGAGCAATACAAAAGTAAGGTTCTCAGCCTTGTTGGTCAAGGAAGGTAGTCCTCAAGAATGTGCCCCCCAGGCCCAACCCTCCATCACCTCAGGCTGGTTGCTAGAAAGCCAAATTCCAGAGCCACGTGAAAAGAAATGGTTTAATCATAATCAGAGCTTTATTTTGCAGAACCCACAATGTCTAGCTTTGACGAAGGCAAATTTTTTTTTTAATTGAAAAAATCTTAATTGGATTTATTCAGTGATTCATGAATTGGGCAGCATGCAATCTAGTAAAGAGAAAGAGCTCTGAGGAGCTATACAGAATTAAAGGATTTACAGGCAGAGGGGACTGGGAACAAGGATGTTTTCCTAGGCAAAAAACTGCATTGGTTATTGTGAGGTTACTCTCCTTTAGGGGATAATAGGGGTCTCTCCGGAGAAGGCAATGGCACCCCACTCCAGTATTCTTGCCTGGAAAATCCCATGGACGGAGGAGCCTGGTAGGCTGCAGTCCATGGGGTCGCGAAGAGTGAGATATGACTAAGCTTTCGTTTTCATGCATTGGAGAAGGAAATGGCAACCCACTCCAGCATTCTTGCCTGGAGAATCCCAGGGACAGTTGAGCCTGGTGGGCTGCCATCTACGGGGTCGCACAGAGTCGGACACGACTGAAGCGACTTAGCAGCAGCAGCAGCAGCAGCAGCAGCAGCAGGGGTCTCTCAGGCATGTTTCCTAGCTAGTGCTGATCAGGTGATTCCTGATTGACTGGTTTAATATTCCATTTCTGGGAGAGCTGAAACTGTAGTTAAATCCTAGTTTGGGGCTTACCATCAGTGACTCTATTTGAAGCCTGTTGTTTTTAACACCCCATAGGAAGCAGACCAGAATTGATCCTAAATGGATCAATTTCCTCCTAAAACAAAAACACAACATTTTTGATAGGATTCAAAACCAGGACCTAGAGTCTCATAGTGTAATATTCAAAATACCCAAGATACAATCCAAAATTTCTCTACATACAAAGAACCAAGAAAGTCGAAAACACTGAGAGGACCCAAATGTTGGAATTATCAGAAAAAGACCTTAGAAATGAAAAGATAGTCTCAGCAGAGAAATAGAAGAGCTAGAAACTAACCAAATAGAAACTTTTACACTAAGAAAATATATTAATCAAGATTTGAAAATATATTGAATGGCCTTAACTTAAAGATAGATCAGTTGAAATGATCTGTAATAATGAGAGTGTTCACCTCTAAGGCAGATGTTTTGACCATTAATTAGTCCCCTGTTTGTTTCTCAGTCATCTTTAGTGAATGGCTTTGGTGACATTTTGGATGACGGGATAGGAATTTATAGTGTAGATTTGTTCACTCCTATTGTTTCTCGAAAGCTCTCTTTTCACTTACTAGTGAGAACTTATATTAGCATATGGCTTTTCACACTATAGAGCCTTCCTCTACCCAGGAAGTTTCAGAGTAAATAATAGAAGCAAAACCACCCACAGCTCTGCTATATACCCCATGAAAATAAGTCGCATTCTGGCTAGTTCCTTTTGTCAGTCTTCTCCTCCTCTGTCGCATCTACTTCTAGGAGTATGATAACTTATAGAAAGGCAGTGAGAAGCCACCTTATAACTTTTCTGATAAGACAGTCACCACTCTAGTGTTGCCAGGTTTAGCCAATAAAAACACAAGATACCCAGTTAATAACTGCATGAGATGTACTCCGACTCTTAGCGACCCCATGGACTGTAGCCTACCAGGCTCCTTGTCCATGGGATTTTCCAGGCAAGAGTACTGGAGTGGGGTGCCATTGCCTTCTCCAGACTAAAAGATTAGTCATTGTTTATCCTGAATCATAATTTAGCTTGGTGTCCTGTGTTTTATCTGGCAACTCTGTGAGTGGTCCCCTCTTCTGCTCAGTAGATACACTCCAATTTGATTGTTTCAGTGACTGAGAGTAGTGTCTGGATGGTCATCGTCTTCTGGTGAAGCTAAGGTTTATGGTTTATCTAAGGTTCTTGCCTGGCAGGTGCAAATCCATGCAGATGTGAATTCAAGTGCATGGGGCCCTTGTGTACCTCAGTGTGTCCGAGCAGAGTGACTGAGGCTGAAATCCTCCTGGGAGGAGTACAGGGCTGTAGGGAGCCTGTGGAAAGGGAAAATGTGGACAAACTGTGCAAGTCAGAGGCACTAGCATAGTTTTTATAGTACATGAGCCCTAAGAGATCCTGTTAGTGACTCTTTAGTTGAGAGAAATGACGGGAATTCTGTCAGCATGTGGTTCAGTCTGTGAAGGTGGGCAGAATATTTGGCATGTTATTCTCAGCCCAGTCTTCTCAGGAAGGCTCTGAACTAATGAAACCAATGGCTCTTTTCAGACAATTAAACTTTACTCTTTTTTTAAAGGTTGATCAAGAGCAAAGACTTTCCAGATTTAGAAACATGAAACTTCTGGGAAGATGGGGGATTAGGAGTGGGTCGGAGATGTGGCAGTTTAGGAGTGGAGAGACCAAGTTTAGGATTTAGGAGAAGGGGCTTGCTCTCAGGCAACGGGATTATGTGGTACACTTAATAGCACCTGCAAACTTTAAAGAGCTTTTAAAATAGTTAGGGGTTTTTGGTAACAAAGTGACTAAGGAAAGAGTCCTGCCACTAAAAGTTATCTTTTTTCCAAAGACTTTCTAATGTTTAAAGAAAAAATTGTTTAATCATGTTGGGAATCCAACTGGTATAGCATCCTGTAGAAAAGATCACTTAGTTAAGGGAGGTGTCAGAAGTGGGTTCAAAGTCATGGGCACCTGTTGGTTCTGGGCAGAGGTTTATTATGGTCAGTGTTTCTGATGTAATTTGCAAGACATTTAGCTTTTCAAGCATTCCTCTTTTCTTCCCCTGACATGCTTCAGTGGGGTTGGGGAATGGGTGGGGGGGAAAAGTCTTGCTTTCTTCTCAACGAGGTGTCTGAGGGAGATACCTTTCATGCAAGCCCTTTCATGCAAGCCCTTTGTTTGAATTCTCACAAGTTCCAAGGTAGGACTTGGAAGACATGAGAACTTGTTGGTGAGAAGATGTACTCTGCTGTCAATCAAACCTTAGGTACTCCTTTCTAACTGGAGAGAGCTAGGGCTGATCACCAGCTCAGTTCAGCATATCCCTGTGCCATGTGGTACGTGGGGAAAGTGCCCAGGCTTGGGGTCCCTGCAGGAGTGGTCTGGATGGCAGAGTGACGAGGGGCAGGGCAGGGGAGCAATGTGCCCTTTGGTTTTCCTGCTTACATTTTACTGCCTACCACTCAGCAGCTCCTGAATGAGAACAGAGGGCTGCAGACCAGTCAGTTAAATATCCCTGGTCCTCTTGAGAGTGGTGGAAAAGGAAAGAGGAGTTTAGCATGTAACTGGTAGCACAGAGTGTGGGCCAATTGAGGAGGCCCCTGTCCCTCCCAAGGTGTCCCCACATTCCCGTGACCTCTCCATGGGCCTGAGGCTGGGCTACACTAATGAGCTACCTTTTGCCCTTCAGCTTCCTTCCACTGTATAGCCTGATGTGTTTTGCTACGTGAGTGTACGCCCTAGGCTTGTCTCCCTGGTCTTGATCCAGTGTCTCATCTTTGCACCTCTCTCACAACTCCTATCAGAGTTTGTTTCTAATGGAAGAGGTTCACATGATAAAGAAAAAACCAGCCAGCCCTCACCTCACGATAGAGATGAAAAATGCCACCTTGGCATGGGACTCCTCCCACTCCAGTATCCAGAACTCACCCAAGCTGACCCCCAAAACGAAAAAAGACAAGAGGGCTGCCAGGGGCAAGAAAGAGAAGGTGAGGCAGCTGCAGCGCACTGAGCATCAGGCGGTGCTGGCAGAACAGAAGGGTCACCTCCTCCTGGACAGTGATGAGCGGCCCAGCCCTGAGGAGGAAGAGGGCAAGCACATCCACCTGGGGAGCCTCCGCCTGCAGAGGACGCTCTACAACATCGACTTAGAGATCGAAGAGGTAACTGTCTCCCGGCTGTCCTCTGGGGGGAGGGGGCTGCTACCGGTCATTTCGGCAAAGTGCTTCATGGCTGGGAGTGATTTTGCACTAAAGAGCCAACCTGGCCAGGTCGACTCTAGAAGGGATTCTTAGGAATTTAACACTAGAAATTAATAACAATGGAAATAAATAATAGAAATGCTCTTATGAGATACTCATTTTGTAAACAAGGAAATGAAGCATTCAAGCAGGTTTTCCACAGTCTTGCCCTGAGTAGATTTGATTGTTATGTGTGAGCTATAATAATGATTTCTTATCATAACTCTGTGTGAGCTGCTCATTAGTGCTGTGCTATGCATAGCACAGAACCTGGCATATAATAGATACTCCCAGTGGTGCTGTCATCAGCAATTCGATTGTAACTTTATTTTTTAATGAAAGTAAAGGCCATTATGGTATATGATGTTACAGCCCAGGACTAGAGTCTCTCAGAAATCTCCCTATAGGGAGTGACTACCAGACACTCCAGCTTCAAGGCTCAACCTACTGAATATGACTGGGGGCCAGCAGCGTGTTGAGGACTGCAGCATCCAGAAAATAAAAAGTCTTTAAACTTTTTATTTTGTACTGGGGTACAGCCAATTAACAATGTTGTAATAGTTTCAGGTGAACAGCAAAGGGACTCAGCCATATACATACATGTATCCATTCTCCCCCAAACTCCCCTCCTATCCAGGCTGCCACATAACATTAAGCAGAGTTCCTTGTGCTCTACAGTAGGTCCTTGTTGGTTATCCATTTTAAGTACAGCAGTGTGTACATGTCCGTCCCAAACTCCGTAACTATCCTTTCCCCCCACCCTTCCCAGGTGGTGATCATAAATTCGTTCTCTAAGTCTCCACAGCCATTTTGGGTGCCATCTGCCTGTCAGGCACTGTTATAGAGCAGCAGAAACCAAAATCCCTACCCTCCTGTATTTTGCCTTCTTCTGAGCAAAGGCAGCTGGTAAACAGGTAAAGGGGCTACAAAGAAAAGGGGATGAAGGGCTTGATGGACAGCGAGCAGGTGTCACTGTAGTTTAAATAGAATATTTGAGAGAAGGCCTCAAACTAAGAATCTGCATTCCTCAGAGCACAGCCAAAAAAAAAAAGTAATAACAGGCATGATGCTTTTTTTTTTTTTTTAAACAAATTGAAGGCCTCTGGCAACCCTGCATCAAGCAAGCCTGTAGATGTTTTTTTCCAACAGCATTTGCTTACTTCATATTTTTGTTATGTTTTGGTAATTCTAGAAATATATCAAACCCTCCATCAGAGAACATTACGACTCATTGAAGACTCAGATGATGGTTAGCATTTTTTAGCAATAAAGTGTTTTTAAGTTAAAATAGATACAGTGTTTTTTCTTAGACATAATGTAATTGCACACTATATAGGTTCAAGTATAAAGTTCAGTTCAGTTCAGTCGCTCAGTTGTGTCCAATTCTTTGCGACCCCATGAATCTCAGCACGCCAGGCCTCCCCTGTCCATCACCAACTCCCAGAATTCACTCAGACTCACGTCCATCGAGTCAGTGATGCCATCCAGCCATCTCATCCTCTGTAGTCCCCTTCTTCTCCTGCCCCCATTCCCTCCCAACATTAGAGTCTTTTCCAGTGAGTCAACTCTTTGCATGAGGTGGCCAAAGTACTGGAATTTCAGCTTTAGCATCATTCCTTCCAAAGAAATCCCAGGATTGATCTCCTTCAGAATGGACTGGTTGGATCTCCTTGCAGTCCAAGGAACTCTCAAGAGTCTTCTCCAACACCACAGTTCAAAAGCATCAGTTCTTCGGCGCTCAGCTTTCTTCACAGTCCAACTCTCACATCCATACGTGACCACTGGGAAAACCATAGCCTTGACTAGAC
>SJYX01019696.1:183644-195798 GCA_006410675.1 Oreotragus oreotragus | reverse complement strand
TCTTCACTTTCTGCCATAAGGGTGGTGTCATCTGCTATCTGAGGTTATTGATATTTCTCCGAGCAATCTTGATTCCAGCTTGTGCTTCTTCCAGCCCAGCCTTTCTCATGATGTACTCTGCATATAAGTTAAATAAGCAGTGTGACCATATACAGGCTTGACATACTCCTTTTCCTATTTGGAACCAGTCTATTGTTCTATGTCAAGTTCTAACTGTTGCTTCCTGACCTGCATATAGGTTTCTCAAGAGGCAGGTCAGGTGGTCTGGTATTCCCATCTCTTTTAGAATTTTGCACAGTTGATTGTGATCCACACAGTCAAAGGCTTTGGCATAGTCAATAAAGCAGCAAGAGATGTTTTTCTGGAACTCACTTGCTTTTTCCATGATCCAGCGGATGTTGGTAATTTGATCTCTAGCTCCTCTGCCTTTTCTAAAACCAGCTTAATTATCTGGAAGTTCACAGTTCATGTACTGCTGAAGCCTGGCTTGGAAAATTTTGAGAATTACTTTACTAGCATGTGAGATGAGTGCAATTGTGTGGTAGTTTGAACATTCTTGGACTTCCCTGGTGGCTCAGACAATAAAACGTCTGCCTACAGTGTGGGAGACCTAGGTTCGATCCCTGGGTCAGGAAGATCCTCTGGAGAAGGAAATGGCAACCCACTCCAGTACTCTTGCTTGGAATATACCAGGGACGGAGGAGCGTAGGTGGCTACAGTCCATGGGGTCGCAAAGATTCGGACACGACTGAGCGACTTCACTTCACTCTACTTTACCCAGTATCCAAAAATATAAAATTTCAAGCTATCTCCATTTCTTTTTTCAAGATCTGCTGTTCCAAGTGACTTTCATTCATACTTTAATATACCAACTCTATCTCATGCATAGTGTCATATACAGTGAATATGGAATTGATAGAAACGACATATTGGACAATGAGCATAGTGCTTCTCAGACTTTAATTAGCAAAGCAGTTCCTGAGTTTCTGCTAATTCAGTGGGTCAGGATGGTAGTGGAACAGAGAGCTGAGTGTGATTTACTTTTTTTGAACAATCTGCCTTTTATTTAAATGTAGAATTAGAGTTTTATTTTACTTACTTTTTTATTTTGTATTTTTTAACCCAGTAAAGTGAGAAGCATATACAAATTAAGAATAATCCAAAATTAAAGCAGAAGGCCACAACTGGAAAAATAAAAGTGGTCTTTCTTTGAAATTAACTGTATAATATAAACCTATCAACTCCATATAAAAGTTTTACCAACAACAAAAAAGACTACATATATTTTGCTACAATTTATACCCTTAGTTAATTACTTTAATGTCAACAATTAAGTTAAAATCTCTTGAAAAGTTGTTATCATGATATTTTTAATTCTATAATATTGGTATCTTTGATTTTTTATTGCATAATTTTCTAATTTTATAATGCAATGTTGCTTGTTTCTATGTACTTTTAGCTTTACTGAGATATAATTGGCAAATACAGGTATAAGATACTTAAAATGTACATTGTGATTTTTCAGTGCATGTATGCATTGGAAAAGAATTCATCTCATCTGCTTAGTTGACACATCCATCACTATATATCTTTGGTGAGAACACTGAATTCTACTCCTTCGGGGAATTTCAATTATACAATACAGTGTTATCAACTATAGTTGCTCAGAACTTCCTCATTGTGTAGCTAAAATTTGTACCCTGTTGCAAAGGCAGTACATACATCTCATGTACCATTAACCCAATTTCCCCAAATGGTCATATCTTACATGATTACAGTGTAAAAAAATGTCCAAGAATTTGACATTGATATGATGTGAGCATATAATCCATGTCATCTTACTGCATATGTGCATTTCTATAACCACTATCACATACAAGAGACAGAATTCTTCCATTACTACCAAGCTAATTTTTTTCCTACATTTTGCTCACCTGTAGTTTGTTTGCTATCTCTATAATTTGCTCTCATTTCAAGAATGTGATATATTAGTAAATGGTGTTATATGGTATGTAACCTTTTGATGTTGGCTTTTTTCACTCAGCACAATGTGCTTGATATATATCCAAGTTATTATATCAATAATTCATTCCATTTTTTGCTAAGTAGTATTCCATAGTATGGACTTACTCTAATTTGTTTAGCTACTCACCCATTAGAAATATTTTGATTGTTGCCAAATTGGGGCTATTACAATATAGTAATATTGCTAAGAACAATTATGTGCAGATTTTTGTGCGAATATGTCTCCAATCCTCTGAGATAAATCCTAAGCATTGTATGGTAGTATATATCAATTTTTAAAAGAAATTGTCAAAGTGTTTTCCATAGTAGTTGTACTATCTTGCATTTCTACCAGCAACATATGAGAAATTCAGTTTCTCTGCATAAATTGCAGGGTTTGGTATTGTCACTTTTTTTCCCCTTACTTTAGCTGTTCTAATAGGTATGTATATGCATGCATGCTAAGCTTCTTCAGTTGTTTCCAGCTCTTTGCTGTCCTATGGACTATAGCTCACCAGGCTCTTCTGTCCATGGGACTCAACCAGGCAAGAATACTGCACTGGGTTGCCATGCCCTCCTCCAGGGATCTTCCCAACACAAGGATCAAACCCACCTCTCCTGTGTCTCATGGATTGGCAGACAAGTTCTTTACCACTAGTGCCACCAGGGAAGCCCAATAAGTATGTATTGATATCTAATTGTGATCTTAATTTTCATTTCTCTAATACCTTATGATGAAAGTGAAATTTGCTCAGCCATGTCCGACTCTTTGTGACCCCCATGGACTGAATTCTCCAGGCCAGAATATTGGAGTGAGTAAACTTTCCCTTCTCCAGGGGATTTTCCCAACCCAGGGATCGAAACCAGGTCTGCTGCATTGCAGGCAGATTCTTTACCAGCTGATCCACAAGGGGAGCCCAAGAATGCTGGTGTGGGTAGCCTATTCCTTCTCCAGTGGATCTTTCTGACCCAGGAATCGAACCGGGGTCTCCTGTGTTGCAGGCGGATTCTTTACCAGCTGAGAAATCAGGGAAGCTCCTAATAGTTTATGATGTTGTTGCATTGCAGGCAGATTCTTTACCAGCTGATCCACAAGGGGAGCCCAAGAATGCTGGTGTGGGTAGCCTATTCCTTCTCCAGTGGATCTTTCTGACCCAGGAATCGAACCGGGGTCTCCTGTGTTGCAGGCGGATTCTTTACCAGCTGAGAAATCAGGGAAGCTCCTAATAGTTTATGATGTTGAACATCTTATGTGCTTATTTACCATCCATATATATCTGTATATCTTTTTAAGTGAAACGTCTCTTCAGGTCTTTTGCTCATTTCCTGACTGGTTTCTTTGTCTTTCACTATTGCATTTTAAACATTTTAGATATGATTCTCTTGTCATATACATGATTTGGGAATACATTCTCCAGTCTTTACTTCATCTCATATTTTTAACAAGGTATTTCCCAGATTTAAAAAAAAAAACTTTTAAGAATTTCTATTCATCAATTTATGTTTGCAATACCCTACAACTTCACTGAACTCAGTTCTAGGACTGTTTAGTATATTCTCTGAGATTCACAATATAGACAATGTCTTACACAAGTAGAACAGTTTTATTTCTCCCTTTCTGATGTGCATAGCTTTAATTTCTTATTCTTGCTTTATTGAGCTGGTTAGAACTTTTAGTACTATGTTGAACAGCAGTGGCAAGAGAGAACATCTTTACTTTGTTCTCAATCTTAGAAAAAGAATTCAGTATTCATCATTACAGATGATATTAGTTGCAACATTTTGTAGATGATTTTTAATAAGTTGAAGAAGTTCCCCTCTATTCCTATATTTGTGAGGGTTTATAACAAAAAAGTGTATTGAATTTTGTCAGATGCTTTTTTGCCTGAATTGACATGACCATGTGATTTTTCTTCTTTAGTTTATTGATATGATAATTTTCAAACATTGAACAAACCTTGCATCACCCCTTGAATAACTCCCTGTTGGTTATGGCTTATAATGCTTTTATATATAAGTTCTAATAAGATGAATTAAACTGGAACCAATTATACAGAGTGAAGTAAGCCAGAAAGAAAAACACCAATACAGTATACTAACACATATATATGGAATTTAGAAAGATGGTAATAAGGACCCTGTATGCAAGACAACAAAAGAGATACAGATGTGTAGAGCGGACTTATGGACTCTGAGGGAGAAGGAGAGGGAGAGGGAGAGGGTGGGATGATTTGGGAGAACAGCATTGAAATATGTATACTATCATGTAAGAAATGAATTGCCAGTCTATGTTCAATGCAGGATGCAGGATGCTTGGGGCTGGTGTATGGGGATGATCTGGAGGGATGATGTGGGGTGGGAGGTGGGAGGGGGGTTCATGTTTGGGAGTTCGTGTAAAAAAATAAATAAATACAAAAAAAAAAACTATATTCCAAAAAAAAAAAAAAGAAATCACTTTCTTTGCTCATCCATAAGAAGAAAATTAAATTTTTATCTTTATATTATAGCAATTCAGTCACAGTTTCAGGGAAGTCTGAAATTTCCTCTTAGCCAGCAGAATATTGAGGAGTGTGCTAGTTTTTTTTTTAGGTCTTGAAGTTTTCCTGTTACCTCTCTGTTATTGATTTATAATTCTGTTCTCTTGTGGTCAGAAAGCATACAGCTACCCTTCAGTTCCAGACCACCAAAATAAAGCCAGTACTGCAGAAAAGCTAGTCATATGAATATTTCTGTGTTCCTGGTACACACAAAAGTTGTGCTTATGCTATTCTGCAGTCACTTAAGTGCACAATAGCATTATGTCTAAAAAAATGTATATATATATATATATATATACACACATATATATATATATAAACACAAATTTTAAAATACTGTGTTGCCAAAATGTACTAACCATCTGAGCCTTAAGCAAGTCATAATCTTTTTTAATGGTGGAGGATCTGTTGATGGCTGCAGACTGATCAGGGTGGTGGCAGCTGAAGGTTTGGGTAGCTGTGACAATTTCTTAAAATAATAGTGAAGTCTGCTGCACAAATGATTTCTTTGCAGCATGCCATACTGTTTGATAACATTTTATCCACAATAGGACTTCTTTCAAAATTGGAGTCAATCGTCTCAACATCTGTGGCTGTTTTGTCAACTAATTTTAGGTAAAATTCTAAAGCTTTTGTTGTCATTCCGTTGACTTCACAGCATCCTCATCAGAAGGAAATTCTATTCCAAGAAATCACTTTCTTTGCTCATCCATAAGAAGAGAATTAAAATTTTACCTGTAGATTGCAGTGATTCAGTCACATCTTCAGGCGCCACTTCTAATTCTAGTTCTTTTATTTTCCACCACATCTGAAGTTACTTCCTCCCCTGAGATCTTGATCCCCTCAAAGTCTTCCATGAGGGTAGGAATCAACTCCTTCCAAACTCCTGTTAATGTTGATATTTTGACCTCTTCCAGTGAATCACAGATATTCTTAACGGCATTTAGAATGATGAGTCCTTTCTAGAGATTGTCAATAGACTTTTCCCAGATTCACTGTCTACGGCAGCTACAGCATTATGAGAGGTATTTCTCAAATAATAAGACTTGAAAATTGAAATTACTTTTTGATTAATGGGCTGCAGGATAGATATTGTGTTGGCAGGCATGAAAATAACATTCATCTCATTGTACATCTCCACCAGCATTCTTGGGTGACTAGGTGCACTGTTGATGAGCAGTAATATTTTCAAAGGGATCTTTTTTACTGAACAGTAAATCTCAGCAGTGGGCTTAAAATATACAGTAAACCATGTTGTAAACAGATGTGTTGTTATCTGGGTTTTGTTGTCCCATTTAGAGCACATAGGCCAAGTTAGCAGAGTAGATTCAGCATAATTCTTAAGGGTCCCAGGACTTCCAGAATGGTAAATGAACATTTGCTTTGAGTTTAAGTCAACAGATACTTTAGCCCCTAACAAGAAAGTCAGCCTGTCCTTTGGAGCTTGAAAGTCAGGCATTGACTTCTCCTCTCTAACTATGAATTTTAGAAGACATCTTCTTCCAATAGATAGCTGTTTCATCTACATTGAAAATCAGTTGTTTAGTGTTGCCACCTTCATTAATTATCTTAGCTAGATCTTCTGGATAACTTGCTGCAGCTTCTATATCACAGCTTAGTGGTTCACACTTTATATTATGGAGATGGCTTCTTTCATGCATATGAAAATGGTTTTCCCTTCATTTCAGAATATTTTCACTGGATATATAACTCTGGGTTTAAAATACTTTTCTTTTAGTACTGAAAAAATGTTGCACCACTTCCTTCTGGCCTCCATGGTTTCTGATGTGAAATGAAATCTTCAAACATTTGAATTGTTTTCCTCCTACATATATGCATCATTTTTCTCTGATTGCTTTCAAGATTTTTTCCTTGTTTTTCAGTTTCTATTGTTTTACCATGGTATGACTTGGCATAGACTAATTTGGGTTTATCCTGCTTGAGGTTCTCTCCATTTAATGAATCTCAATGTTTATAGTGTTCGATGTTTACAGAATTTTCAGATATTAATTCTTCCACTCACATTATATTCTTCTGGGACTCTAAAGACACAAAGATTGAAATTATTTTTCTTATAGTCTCAAATGTCCATGAGGCTTTATTTTTATTTTTTCAATCCATTTTTCCCTATATTTTTCATACTGAGTAGTTTCTTCTCTTCTGTCATCAACTTCATTGATTCTTTTCTGTCTCCTTCTTACTCTGCTGTTGAGATATTCCTGGGTTTTGGTATAAGTGATTTGTTTATTGAAACTTGGATATTTTGGTTATCATGTTACGAAACTGTGGATCTGATTTAAACTTTCTATTTTAACTAGCTTTCTTTGACATCACTTTTGCAGGGGAAGAAGGGCAGCCACCTCATTCCTGTCAGATGGGAGAAAAATATAGATTTATTACTTGGCCTCCACTGATGCCTGAGGAAATGACTATCCTTTACTGTAGGCTATTTGTGGGAATACCAGAGGCCATCAGGCTTCTACTCGTACATCCCTAGCTGGGAAGGAGTGGGGCATCTTGTTACTGACCCTCCTGTGACCTCCACTGAAACTATGTGTGGATGTGGCCTTCATACCACTGAACATCTGAGAAAGTTCTGATTTTTATCTAGGCTGTTTCTGACGGTAGCCCCTTATGGAGGGGTAGAATTGCTTCCTCAGCACTGGATGAGTCAAAGTGGAAGTCTAGGCTCCCTGTATGGTCTCCACTGTGGGGGAGTGGTAAGCTGGCTCTCTGCTTGGCCATCCTGACACCACTCTGGTAGGGGAAGAGTAGTTGGAATGCAAGTGAAGAAACCTAAACTCTTCATTCTATATTTGCTGGTGATGGAGAGGTTGGGAGGTCTCACTTTTTTTTTTTTTAATTTTGTAGTGTGTGGCCACAGTAGAGTGTTTATTTTCTAAAAGTTTTTGTTCTGGCAAGGTTCTAATTCTTTGCCTAGAAATAAAGTTTTCTTTTGTGGTTTTTCTGTGACAGTTGTTGTTTCTGGGTTTCCAGCATCTCCAGTTTTTAGTCTGGGATATAAGAGGCAAAAATAAAACTCAAGTAACTAACTATCATGTTCCCTTTGCTGAGTTTTAAGCTGTGCTTAGCAAAAGAAAAACAGAAACATTTATCTATCCCGTCATTCAAGAGATGGAAATCATCAACTGATTGAGATTGACTGACCAAAAATACCAAGGTAATTCAATAGGGTAAAGATAATCTTTCCAATATATAGTGTTGGAACAAATGCACATCAAAATAAAAACTAAACCTTGGCCTTACAACACTGTATACAAAAATTAACTAAAAATTTACATTAGACTCAAATTTAAGAACTCAAATTACAACATTTCTTGAAGAAAAACAAAGACAATATTATGTTGTTGGTGGTGTTGTTCAGTTGCTAAGTCATGTCCAGCTCTTTGAGACCCCATGGATTGCAGCTTGCCAGGCTCCCCTGTCCTTCACTATCTCCTGGAGTTTGATCAGACTCATGTCCATTGATAGTCAGTGATGCTAGCTAAACATCTCATCCTCTGCCACCGTCTTCTCCTATTGCCTTCAATCTTTCCCACAATCGGTATCTTTTCCAGTGAGTCCACTTTTGCACCAGGTCACCAAAGTATTGGAAATTTAATTTCAGCATAAGTCTTTCCAATGAATATTCAGGATTTATTTCCTTTAGGATTGACTGTCCTTGCAGTCCAAGGGACTCTCAAGAGTCTTATCCAGCACCACAATTCAAAAGCATCAGTTCTTTGGCATTCACCCTTCTTTATGGTCCATCTCTCACATCCATACATGACTACTGGAAAAACTATAGATTTGACTATATGTACCCTTGTCAGCAAAATGATGTATTGTTTTTAATATGCTGTCTAAGTTTGTCATAGCTTTCCTTCCAAGGGGAAAGCATCTTTTAATTTCATGATTGGAGTCACTATCCACAGTGGATTCTGGAGCCAAAGAAATAATATCTGTCACTGCTTCCACTTTTCCCCCTTCCATTTGCCATGAAGTAATGGGACCAGATGTCATGATCTTGTTTTTTGAATGTTGAGTTTTAAGTCAGCTTTTTCACTCTTCTCTTTCACCCTCATCAAGAGGCTCTTTAGTTCCTCTTCACTTTCTGCCATTAGAGTNCAAAGAAATAATATCTGTCACTGCTTCCACTTTTCCCCCTTCCATTTGCCATGAAGTAATGGGACCAGATGTCATGATCTTGTTTTTTGAATGTTGAGTTTTAAGTCAGCTTTTTCACTCTTCTCTTTCACCCTCATCAAGAGGCTCTTTAGTTCCTCTTCACTTTCTGCCATTAGAGTGGAGAATATTTCAGTAATTGTGAATTTGAGATTTAGTGGATACAATACAAAAGTCCAAATGATAAAAGGAAAAAAAAACAGTAAGTTGTTTTTATTCAATTTTTTTTCATTTAAATTTATTTATTTTAATTGAAGGCTAATTACTTTACAATATTGTATTGGTTTTGCTGTACATATTCAAAGTTTTTAAACATTTTTGCTCTTCAAAGAAACAGTCAAAAAATTAAAAGTTCATCCAAGTCTTCACAGACTTGTATCTAAATATCTTTTATTTAATATATGCAGAGCTCATAACTTAATAAGAAAAGATAAACATCCCAATTAAAAGTGAGCAAAATATTTGAGCAAATACTTCACCAAGGAAGATACACAAATGGCCAACATGAACATGGAAAGATACTCAGCATCATAAATCATAGAGAAATGCAAATAAATATTACACAGAGATAGTACTACATACTCACTATAAGAGCAAAAATAGAGGGAACTGATCACAGCAAGTGTAGGCAGGCTGTGAAGTAACCAGAACTCCTCATACATTGCTGATTAGAATGAAAAATGAAATAACCACTTTGGAAGACATTCTGGCTATTTCTTAAAAACTTCAATATGCCCAATCCCTATGATCCAGAAATTCAACTCCTAGGCATTTACCGAAGAAGAATGAAAGCAAATGCTCACAGAAAGAAAATGCAGAAACATTCAGAGAAGCTTGTTTATAATAGACCTAAAGTTCAAATAACCCAAATGCCCATCAAGAGGTGAACATATAAAATAATGGTGCATCCATATGACAAAATGGAAGTGAAGTTGCCTTCATAGGAAAGGGGGAATTTATTGCTAGAAGAGGCAAGAGGAGGTTTACCAAGAAACATGAAGAAATTTCTTTGGATGGATATGCTCATAATATAATTTAGCTTGTTTTATCAGCCTCATCAATTTGCACAATTTAAATTTGTGAAGCTTAATATCAGTTTATTATACCTCAATAATACCAACTATAACATAGCTGGTTGTGTGTTTGGGCTGAGGATTAAAATGTGACAACATGCAAAGAAATTAACTAAATGTTTCATGCCTCTTTTGATTTTCATTCTCCTCTTCCTCTGCTCCTTCTTCCCCCTTCTCTCTCTATTAGAGATTCAGTAAGGTACAAGAAGAACGTATTTTCCTTTCCTTTTTGTGGGATCTGACAGAATGGTCTGAATTCCACAGATACTACATCAAAGCTGAAACAACTATGTCAGTGAGAGCTCATTTGTTATATTGGTTTATAATAGGAGTCACAGAGTAAGCAAAACATCACTGTTAGGACTTAGTCTTTTATTAAATCATTTTAATTTAAGAACTTATGTTTCCTTTTTCTTATTTTCAATTCCTTTCTGCTGACTTAACTTCCTTAAATCCTCATCTTCATTTTTTCTTTCCATTTCTACATCTATGCTGCTAGCTTCTATTGGGGCTTGTCTTGAAATCCTTTTAAATTACTCATTCTTGATCTATTTTCCACATGCTTGTCACAGTAGACTTTAAACAAATAACATTTAACCTTACAAAATGGTGCTAATATCTTATTCACTGCCACACAGCCTTTTGTACCATATCATTCATTCTTCTCTTTTTTGTGTTGTCCTCTCTTGGCCGTTCTCTACTTCCTAGTGAAACATCAGATGGATGTGCAGATGCCCTTTGAAACCACAGAAAACAGCAGCATGTGAGAGGAAAGACAGTGACTCATTGGCCCATGAATATCAAATTCTAAAAAACCAAATGAGTTTGCTTTTTAATATGCTGTCTAAGTTTGTCATAGCTTTCCTTCAAAGGAGTAAGCATCTTTTAATTTCATGGCTGGAGTTACCATCTGCAGTGATTTTGGAGCCCAAGAAAATAAAGTCTGCCACTGTTTTCACTGTTTCCCCATATATTTGCCATGAAGTGATGGGACCAGATGCCATGATCTTAGTTTTCTGAATGTTCTCTTGCCATCTCTTGTTTGACCACTTCCAATTTGCTTTGATTCATGGACCTGACATTCCAGGTTCCTACACAATATTGCTCTTTACAACATCGAACCTTGCTTCTATCACCAGTCACATCTACAGCTGGGTATTGTTTTGCTTTGGCTCCATCGCTTCATTCTTTCTGGAGTTATCTCTCCACTGATCTCCAGTAGCATATTGGGCACCTAGTGACCTGGGGAGCTGTTTAGAAAAGGCTCTAAATCTTTAAGATATTTTAAGCTGCATGCCTCTCGCGGTTGGGGGGCTGTAAACAATCACAAGTTGTAGAAGTCTCTAACTGTCAGGCAAGTTAGAGAGCCATCAGAGGGGTTTGAGTTGAGACACTCCTTTTATATGCAGGAGACTGTTAACTGGAGCTCTAAGTTAACTCTTTCCCAAGAAAGGTGGTCAGGAATAGCCCCCTGTTATGTCAGAAGAGTAGGTGGAAAGCTTAGTGCAATAAAGCAGGCAGTCTGTGGTTTTGGGGGTAGATGCCCAGGAAAATCCAGGGGTACCCCTGAGGCCTGATCTCAGCCTTTGCTTTTTGCCAGGCCCCCTTCTTCATGACCTTTGCCACAGGCGGAATTCCCCATGCTGGCTCCCAACAGTTTTCCACAGTTTGTTTTGATCCACACAGTCAAAGGCTTTGGCATAGTCAATAAAGAAGAAATAGATGTTTTTCTGGAACTCTCCTGCTTTTTTGATGATCCAACAGATGTTGGCAATTTGATCTCTGGTTTCTCTGCCTTTTCTAAATCCAGCTTGAACATCTGGATGTTCTCAGTTCATGTATTGTTGAAGCCTGGCTTGGAGAATTTTGAGCATTACTTTACTAGTGTGTGAGATGAGTGCAATTGTGTGGTAGTTTGAGCATTCTTTGGTATTGCCTTTCATTGAGATTGGAAGGCAAACTGACCTTTTCCAGTCCTGTGCCACTGCTGAGTTTTCCAAATTTGCTGGCATATTGAGTGCAGCACTTTCACAGCACTTTCAGGATTTGAAATAGTTCATCTGGAATTCCATCACCTCTACTAGCTTTGTTCATAGTGATGCTTCCTAAGGCCCACTTGACTTCACATTCCAGGATGTCTGGCTCTAGGTGAGTGATCACACCATTGTGAGTATCTGGGTCATGAAGATCTTTTTTTGTATAGTTCTTCTGTGTATTCTTGCCACCTCTTCTTAATATCTTCTGCTTCTATTAGGTCCATACCATTTCTGAACTTTATTTTGCCCATCTTTGCATGAAATATTCCCTTGGTGTCTCTAATTTTCTTGAAGCGATCTCTAGTCTTTCCCATTCTAT
>SJYX01019696.1:141829-178099 GCA_006410675.1 Oreotragus oreotragus | reverse complement strand
TATTAGTCTTTGCCCTGCTTCATTCCACATTCCAAGGCCAAATTTGCCTGTTACTCCAGGTGTTTCTTGACTTCCTATTTTGCATTCCTGTCCCCTATAATGAAAAGGACATCTTTTTGGGGTGTTAGTTCAAAAAGGTCTTGTAAGTCTTCATAGAACCGTTCAACTTCAGCTTCTTCAGCATTACTGGTTGGGGTGTAGACTTGGATAACTGTGATATTGAATGGTTTGCCTTGGAAATGAACAGAGATCATTCTGTTGTTTTTGAGATTGCATCCAAGTACTGCATTTCGGACTCTTTTGTTGACCATGATGGCTACTGCATTTCTTCTGAGGGATTCCTGCCCGCAGTAGTAGATATAATGGTCATGTGAGTTAAACTCACCCATTCCAGTCCATTTTAGTTCACTGATTCCTAGAATGTCCACGTTCACTCTTGCCATCTCTTGTTTGACCACTTCCAATTTGCTTTGATTCATGGACCTGACATTCCAGGTTCCTACACAATATTGCTCTTTACAACATCGAACCTTGCTTCTATCACCAGTCACATCTACAGCTGGGTATTGTTTTGCTTTGGCTCCATCGCTTCATTCTTTCTGGAGTTATCTCTCCACTGATCTCCAGTAGCATATTGGGCACCTAGTGACCTGGGGAGCTGTTTAGAAAAGGCTCTAAATCTTTAAGATATTTTAAGCTGCATGCCTCTCGCGGTTGGGGGGCTGTAAACAATCACAAGTTGTAGAAGTCTCTAACTGTCAGGCAAGTTAGAGAGCCATCAGAGGGGTTTGAGTTGAGACACTCCTTTTATATGCAGGAGACTGTTAACTGGAGCTCTAAGTTAACTCTTTCCCAAGAAAGGTGGTCAGGAATAGCCCCCTGTTATGTCAGAAGAGTAGGTGGAAAGCTTAGTGCAATAAAGCAGGCAGTCTGTGGTTTTGGGGGTAGATGCCCAGGAAAATCCAGGGGTACCCCTGAGGCCTGATCTCAGCCTTTGCTTTTTGCCAGGCCCCCTTCTTCATGACCTTTGCCACAGGCGGAATTCCCCATGCTGGCTCCCAACAGTTTTCCACAGTTTGTTTTGATCCACACAGTCAAAGGCTTTGGCATAGTCAATAAAGAAGAAATAGATGTTTTTCTGGAACTCTCCTGCTTTTTTGATGATCCAACAGATGTTGGCAATTTGATCTCTGGTTTCTCTGCCTTTTCTAAATCCAGCTTGAACATCTGGATGTTCTCAGTTCATGTATTGTTGAAGCCTGGCTTGGAGAATTTTGAGCATTACTTTACTAGTGTGTGAGATGAGTGCAATTGTGTGGTAGTTTGAGCATTCTTTGGTATTGCCTTTCATTGAGATTGGAAGGCAAACTGACCTTTTCCAGTCCTGTGCCACTGCTGAGTTTTCCAAATTTGCTGGCATATTGAGTGCAGCACTTTCACAGCACTTTCAGGATTTGAAATAGTTCATCTGGAATTCCATCACCTCTACTAGCTTTGTTCATAGTGATGCTTCCTAAGGCCCACTTGACTTCACATTCCAGGATGTCTGGCTCTAGGTGAGTGATCACACCATTGTGAGTATCTGGGTCATGAAGATCTTTTTTTGTATAGTTCTTCTGTGTATTCTTGCCACCTCTTCTTAATATCTTCTGCTTCTATTAGGTCCATACCATTTCTGAACTTTATTTTGCCCATCTTTGCATGAAATATTCCCTTGGTGTCTCTAATTTTCTTGAAGCGATCTCTAGTCTTTCCCATTCTATTGTTTTCCTCTATTTCTTTGTACTGATCACTGAGGAAGGCTTTCTTATCTCTCCTTGCTATTCTTTGGAATTCTGCATTCAAATGCTTATATCTTCCCTTTTCTCCTTTGCTTTTCACTTCTCTTTTCTCCTCAGACAACCATTTTGCCTTTTTGCATTTCTTTTTCTTGGGGATGTTCTTGAACCCTGCCTCCTATACACTGTTACAAACCTCCATCCATAGTTCTTCAGCCACTTTATCAGATCTATATTTCAATTTTTAAAAATCAGCTATACTCTAGTTTTAAAAAAAAGAAAGAAAAAAAGTTACTTTCTCTGGAACGACAGTAGGACCATCTGAGTCCTGGTTCATTTCAGACCTTTCTAAAGATTTCAAAAGATGGCAAAGGCTATATCATATGAGTATATTTAATGACTTGTAGAAAGTCTTAACTCATTATTTTAAAAGTCATATAAACTACTCTATGTAAAATTCTGAAAATGACCTCAGGTCACTTGTGAGAGAATATAATTCAATTGGGGTCCCTCCTAGATCTCCTCTATCCTAATTTAATTGCAAATTTTTGGCTTAGAACTGTTTCTTGTTGCTTGTGATAATGATCAAATCATTGGGCATTTGCTTAAATCATTTAATGACCATATCTGTCAATGTTACATCCCACACCTATTGCCTTTCTTTATTTAAAAAGCATGAGAATTAATTGGATAACTCTCAGAAAAATGCCACATTAACAACAAACTTAGCACCCTTCCAAAAGAAGTGATCTCTTCACATGATGCTTGTCTGAGCTTCATGATCTTTTGGTTCTTGTTCCAAAGCACCGGGTATAGGCTGATTTAAATGTTTCCAAAGGTCTCTGATGATTCTGAGATTTCACATTTCCTTTAAAGTTCATGAAAGATACTAGCTGCTGTAAGACACAAACAGAGTAAAGATCAAACAGCAAATGAGAAAAACAGAGAACCAAGAGGAAGGGCCATGAGGAAAAAGGGGAAGGAAAAAAAGACCAAAGACAGGGGAAAAGGGGGCACTGACCTCAAGAGACTGATGGGAAGAGGAAAGGAAAAGTAAAGACAGGATGAGAAGAATGCTTGAAGGATGAGAACTTGAAATTTGATATGGGGCCTGTTCAATTCAGTTGCTCAGTCTTTTCTGACTCTTTGTGATCCCATGGACTGCAGCATGCCAGGCTTCTCTGTTCATCACCAACTCCTGGAGCTTGCTCAAATTCATGTCCATCGAGTCAGTGATGCATCCAACCATCTCATCCTCTGTTGTCCCCTTCTCCTCCTGCCTTCAGTCTTTCCCAGCATCAGCGTCTTTCCTAAGGAGTAAGTTCTTTGCATCAGGTGGCCAGAGTATTGGAGTTTCAGCTTCAGCATCAGTCCTTCCAATGAACATTCAAGACTGGTTTCCTTTAGGATGAACTGGTTTGATCTCCTTACAGTCCAAGGGACTCTCAAGAGTCTTCTCCAACACCATGGTTCAAAAACATCAATTCTTCAGTGCTCAGCTTTCTTTATAGCCCAACTCTCACATCCATGCATGACTGCTGAAAAAACCATAGCTTTGACTAGATGGACCTTTGTCAGCAAAGTAACATCTCTACTTTTTAATATGCTGTCTCTGTTGGTCATAGAGTTTTTTCCAAGGAGCAAGCATCTTCTAATTTCATGGCTGCAGTCACCATCTGCAGTGATTTTGGAGTCCAAGAAAATAAAATCTATCACTGTTTCCATTGTTTCCCCATCTATTTGACATGAAGTGATGGGACCAGATGCCATGATATTCGATTTTTGAATGTTGAGCTATAAGCCAGCTTTTTCACTCTCATCTTTCACTTTTATCAAGAGACTTTTTAGTTCTTCTTCACTTTCTGCCATAAGGGGATATGGGGCCAAGGAAAATAAAAAATTAGATGGGTGGTTTAGGAAGAAACCAGTGGATGACTGGGTAATGGAAATGGACCATTGGCTCCTAAGTAGACTAGGGATCCTCATTAGTTCTATTTCAAAGGCTAGCAGCACAGCAGATAAATGTGTTCTCTTTGCCTTAGATGCCACTTACAGCCTGACCCAAATGAAACAAAGAGGAGGAATGAGACTCTTTCCCCTTGAGTTACATTTTACCAAACCCTGGCTCATAGCCCAGATCTTAGAAATAGGTCATCTTTGATAAAGCAATACAGCCTGCAGCCATAGAACACATCTGAGGATCTGGCTAAACTAGAGGGATACAAAGCAAAAACAATAGGGATATGCAGTCAGTCATTAAATCAATCTGTATCCTTCAAGTAGTTCAGGGCACTGCTTCCTTTGAATAAATTCAGAAAGAAGTGCTCCTGCTCCTACTTCAACTCAGGCATTGGGAGGTGGAAAGTCAGCCTAAAGTTTTTACAGTTACTGATGAAAGTGGAAAAGGAAGTCAAGGTCCTCAATTCTAAGCTATGATTCTTTTTTCCCTTTTCCTTTCTTTCTTTCACCTTTCTTCCATCCTTCCCTCTCTTCCTTCTTTTCCTCCTTCTTTCCTTGTGGCCTTTCTCTTCTTTTAAAAATTAATCAATTCTGTCTCATCACAGACTCATGCTCAGTTTAAAATCACCACCATCAATTTATCCACTTCATGAAAAATCTCAGAGAATTTTGAGATATCACCCTTGACTCCATGTTACCAAGGTAGACTCCTTCTCAGTGTTGTTGTGGAATATGCAATCTAAGTTATCCTTGTGCTCCAGAAGCTGGCATGAAAAACATGTTGAAAACCCAGGGTGAACAGTCCCACTCCAGTCCTGCCTGCTTATACCCTGCTCTGTGGAGGGAAGATTTATTCTTTGAAGTAGATGCTACTCTACTTCATGAGACCAAATCCTTGATTGAAATGAGAGGTGGGGAGAAAAGATGGGAAGTGCTATGCTGATGTTCAATTACCTGAGCACTGAGAAACCAGTTGATCTACGTTTTGTTTGCCACTTTATATAGTTTTTATGCTTCCCATTGGCCATTTTTATCCAATCATTATCAAAGACATTATTTCCTTGCCCTGCTTCTATATCAATGCAAATCAATAAATGTTTACTGATTCTGTCTTCTACCTAGGACTCTGTTATGCTGATTTTGTGCTGAATAACTGAGATAAACATAAGAAGTTCTCTGTTTTTGGAGTATCAGAAGCAAATTCCAAATGCAAATTTCTGGTGGATCAAATTAAATTTAAATAAAGAACCAAGAAACTTTTAACTTTTCACTTTTCACTTCTGGTAAAAGAGTCTAAAATTTTTTGAAAAGACTTAAAAGGAAATGATAGTTTTCCGTGATCATAGCACTACTGCTCATTCTAATATCATGTTTCTTTGTGGTGTCTACCAGAGACCTGGCCCAAATCTTAAAAGTTGAGACTGACTCTGTGGAGAGGCTCACTCAACATCATCTCCCCACTAGTCTCACTCATCCACCACTACTACAAAAGGGCAACTTTTCTGGCAGAGGAACATGTTTACCTGTTGCAGACAGTGTGGGAGGAGAAAAGCATCCCTATTAACAGAGCAGACATTGCTGGTGCCACCATTTTCCCCTCTTTGTCTTTCCTGCCATGCAGCTGAGATGCATAGAGCTTGGCAACACTCTTGTGACCATGAGAGAAAAACCAAGAGAATGACAGAGACACAGACTGTGACCTGGAAATTCTGAACCATTGTCAGCAGCTGTCTACTTCCAGATTCCTTTTTCATTGAGAAAAAAAAATTCTTAATTTGTTTAAAAAATGTTAAGGGCAATGCTCTGTAATTAGTACAGTCACTCTTAAACTAGACTTCCAAGCATTAAATACCAACATCATGATATTCATGGATCTGTGTGAGAAGTCAGGATTTCTTTTCTTTTTTTTTTTCACTATTATTAACTGCATTTTATTTTATTTTATTTTATTTGTGTTTATTTTTTTACACGAACTCCCAAACATGAACCCCCCTCCCACCTCCCACCCCACATCATCCCTCCAGATCATCCCCATACACCAGCCCCAAGCATCCTGCATCCTGCATTGAACATAGACTGGCAATTCATTTCTTACATGATAGTATACATATTTCAATGCTATTCTCCCAAATCATCCCACCCTCTCCCTCTCCCTCTCCTTCTCCCTCAGAGTCCATAAGTCCGCTCTACACATCTGTATCTCTTTTGCTGTCTTGCATACAGGGTCCTCATTACCATCTTTCTAAATTCCATATATATGTGTTAGTATACTGTATTGGTGTTTTTCTTTCTGGCTTACTTCACTCTGTATAATTGGTTCCAGTTTCATCCATCTTATTAGAACTGATTCAAATGTATTCTTTTTAATGGCTGAGTAATACTCCATTGTGTATATATACCACAGCTTTCTTATCCATTCATCCGCTGATGGACATCTAGGTTGTTTCCATGTCCTGGCTATTATAAACAGTGCTGCAATGAACATTGGGGTACATGTGTCTCTTTCTATTCTGGTTTCCTCGGTGTGTATGCCCAGCAGTGGGATTGCTGGGTCATAAGGCAGTTCTATTTGCAATTTCTTAAGGAATCTCCACACTGTTCTCCATAGTGGCTGTACTAGTTTGCATTCCCACCAACAGTGTAAAAGGGTTCCCTTTTCTCCACACCCTCTCCAGCATTTATTGCTTGCAGACTTTTGGATCGCAGCCATTCTGACTGGTGTGAAGTGGTATCTCATTGTGGTCTTGATTTGCATTTCTCTGATAATGAGTGACGTTGAGCATCTTTTCATGTGTTTGTTAGCCATCCGTATGTCTTCTTTGGAGAAATGTCTATTTAGTTCTTTGGCCCATTTTTTGATTGGGTCGTTTATTTTTCTGGAATTGAGCTGTATAAGTTGCTTGTATATTTTTGAGATTAGTTGTTTGTCAGTTGCTTCATTTGCTATTATTTTCTCCCATTCAGAGGGTTGTCTTTTCACCTTGCTTATAGTTTCCTTTGTTGTGCAGAAGCTTTTAATTTTAATTAGATCCCATTTGTTTATATTTGCTTTTATTTCCAGTATTCTGGGAGGCGGATCATTGAGGATCCTGCTGTGATTTATGTCGGAGAGTGTTTTGCCTATGTTCTCCTCTAGGAGTTTTATAGTTTCTGGTCTTACATTTAGATCTTTAATCCATTTTGAGTTTATTTTTGTGTGTGGTGTTAGAAAGTGATCTAGTTTCATTCTTTTACAAGTGGTTGACCAGTTTTCCCAGCACCACTTGTTAAAGAGATTGTCTTTACTCCATTGTATATTCTTGCCTCCTTTGTCAAAGATAAGGTGTCCATATGTGTGTGGATTTATCTCTGGGCTTTCTATTTTGTTCCATTGATCTATATTTCTGTCTTTGTGCCAGTACCACACTGTCTTGATGACTGTGGCTTTGTAGTAGAGCCTGAAGTCAGGTAAGTTGATTCCTCCAGTTCCATTCTTCTTTCTCAAAATTGCTTTGGCTATTCGAGGTTTTTTGTATTTCCATACAAATCTTGAAATTATTTGTTCTAGTTCTGTGAAAAATACCGCTGGTAGCTTGATAGGGATTGCATTGAATCTGTAGATTGCTTTGGGTAATATATTCATTTTCACTATATTGATTCTTCCAATCCATGAACATGGTATATTTCTCCATCTATTAGTGTCCTCTTTGATTTCTTTCATCAGTGTTTTATAGTTTTCTATATATAAGTCTTTAGTTTCTTTAGGTAGATATATTCCTAAGTATTTTATTCTTTTCGTTGCAATGGTGAATGGAATTGTTTCCTTAATTTCGTTTTCTACTTTCTCATTATTAGTGTATAGGAATGCAAGGGATTTCTGTGTGTTGATTTTATATCCTGCAACTTTACTATATTCATTGATTAGCTCTAGTAATTTTCTGGTGGAGTCTTTAGGGTTTTCTATGTAGAGGATCATGTCATCTGCAAACAGTGAGAGTTTTACTTCTTCTTTTCCAATTTGGATTCCTTTTATTTCTTTTTCTGCTCTGATTGCTGTGGCCAAAACTTCCAGAACTATGTTGAATAGTAGCGGTGAAAGTGGACATCCTTGTCTTGTTCCTGACTTTAGGGGAAATGCTTTCAATTTTTCACCATTGAGGATAATGTTTGCTGTGGGTTTGTCATATATAGCTTTTATTATGTTGAGGTATGTTCCTTCTATTCCTGCTTTCTGGAGAGTTTTTATCATAAATGGATGTTGAATTTTATCAAAGGCCTTCTCTGCATCTATTGAGATAATCATATGGCATTTATTTTTCAATTTGTTAATGTGGTGAATTACATTGATTGATTTGCGAATATTGAAGAATCCTTGCATTCCTGGGATAAAGCCTACTTGGTCATGGTGTATGATCTTTTTAATGTGTTGTTGGATTCTGATTGCTAGAATTTTGTTGAGGATTTTTGCATCTATGTTCATCAGTGATATTGGCCTGTAGTTTTCTTTTTTTGTGGCATCTTTGTCAGGTTTTGGTATTAGGGTGATGGTGGCCTCATAGAATGAGTTTGGAAGTTTACCTTCCTCTGCAATTTTCTGGAAGAGTTTGAGTAGGATAGGTGTTAGCTCTTCTCGAAATTTTTGGTAGAATTCAGCTGTGAAGCCGTCTGGACCTGGGCTTTTGTTTGCTGGAAGATTTCTGATTACAGTTTCAATTTCCGTGCTTGTGATGGGTCTGTTAAGATTTTCTATTTCTTCCTGGTTCAGTTTTGGAAAGTTGTATTTTTCTAAGAATTTGTCCATTTCTTCCACGTTGTCCAATTTATTGGCATATAATTGCTGATAGTAGTCTCTTATGATTCTTTGTATTTCTGTGTTGTCTGTTGTGATCTCTCCATTTTCATTTCTGATTTTATTGATTTGATTTTTCTCCCTTTGTTTCTTGATGAGTCTGGCTAATGGTTTGTCAATTTTATTTATCTTTTCAAAAAACCAGCTTTTGGCTTTGTTGATTTTTGCTATGGTCTCTTTTGTTTCTTTTGCATTTATTTCTGCCCTAATTTTTAAGATTTCTTTCCTTCTACTAACTCTGGGGTTCTCCATTTCTTCCTTTTCTAGTTGCTTTAGGTGTAGAGTTAGGTTATTTATTTGACTTTTTTCTTGTTTCCTGAGGTATGCCTGTATTGCTATGAACTTTCCTCTTAGCACTGCTTTTATAGTGTCCCACAGGTTTTGGGTTGTTGTGTTTTCATTTTCATTCATTTCTATGCATATTTTGATTTCTTTTTTGATTTCTTCTGTGATTTGTTGGTTATTCAGAAGTGTATTGTTCAGCCTCCAAATGTTGGAATTTTTAATAGTTTTTCTCCTGTAATTGAGATCTAATCTTAATGCATTATGGTCAGAAAAGATGCTTGGAATGATTTCGATTTTTTTGAATTTATCAAGGTTAAATTTCTTTTAGTGATTCAGAATTGCAGTATTTTAGATATTACTGACATTTTCCCTTTTATTTCAAAATAATCTCACACTGGAAAAATGCTTACATTTGTAATTTCTTCCTAAACTGATTTATGCAGTCTCAATTAAAATCCCAGCACATTTCCTGAAGGTCATTGATAGTATAATTCTGAAATATAAATGGAAATGAAGAGTCAAGAACAGTTAGGACACTAAAAACAAACAAAAAAAATGAGGGAGAATTTCCTTTTGCACATTTAGTAATTTACTATAAAGCTGACGTAGTTAAGGCAGAGGGTAGACAAACTAATGAAGCAGAATTGACAGGCGAGAAATAAACCAATGCATATTGTAACACTTGATTTTTGAAAACCTGGTATACAAAACAATGAAAAAAGGATCGTATTTTAAACGGTGCTGTCAACTACATATCGTTTGGAAGAAAAAAATTAAAGTTGACCCTCCTAATACAAGAATCAAGTTTCAGTATATTGTAGACCTAAGTAGAGAAGATAAAACAATAAATCAGAAAAGACGTTTTCATGAACTTGGAGGTGGGATAATATTTCCTAAATAGGACACAAAAGGGGCTAATCATACAGGAAAAGATTGATAATTCAAAGTACAATCAGATTGAGTGAAAAAGCAAGCCAAAGACTGAGAAAAGATATTTGTAATTCATGTAGCCCACAAAATAATCATACCCAGAATATCAAAAGCACTCCTAACAAATCAATAAGAAGAAGACAGATGAGTCAAGTGAAAAATAGTAAAGTGATTCACACTGGGATTTCCCAAAAGATTTATTGCTCCATATGGACAGTAATGTATGAAAAGTTTCTCGACTTCCCTAGTAACCAGGGAAGTGCAAATTTATAGAAAAGAGGTTGATCACAAGTGTTGGAAGGATATGAAGCATAAATTATCATCAGATTGGAAACTATCTGGCATCATTTCTTTGAGCTGGAAATAAGTATTCACTATGGCTAGTGAATATTTTGGAGAGCAAATGGAGGCTCTAACCAGTTGGGATGTCAGGACTGTCCCAGGTAAATCAGGGTGTATGTGCACATCAGTTGTGGTGTTTTCTCTCACCACATTCTCTAGTAATACTCATAGAAACATCAAAACACAGGCTCAAAATGTGCAGTGTAAATAAAAGCACAGAACTGGGTATAATTCAGACATCCATTCACTTAGAATGTATACATAAATCGTGGTGTATTTACACAGTAGAATACTATAGTAATGAATCAATGAACTAGAGTTACAGAATGAGCTCACATCATGGTGAGGGGGGGAAATGCAGACACAAAAAGAGCTTACAGTGTAATTTCAGACAACACAAATGATAATGCAAAAAATTAGGATAGTGTTAATGCAGTTAGCAGAACCACGGCTCCCCAAGGATGTCCATGCCCTAAAGTTCCAACATCTGTGCATATATAAATATGGCTAAAGGGACAGTGTGGATGTGGTTACGGTTAAGGAGCCCCAGGTGGGGATATTTTCCTGAATTATTCCACAGGCCCAATATAATTGCAAGAGTCCTAAAACATGAAAAAAAGGAGGCAACTGAGCCAGAATCAAAGAGGTTGCAACAGAAAGAGTCAGAATGATGTCATGTGAGAAACACTCAACTGAACATGGCAATGGCTTTACACATGAAGAAGGAGCTATGACCCAAGGAATGCAAGTGGCCTCTAGAAGTTGGAACAAAAAAGAAATGGATCCTCCCCTAGAGCCTCCAGACAGGAAGGTCGTTCTCCCAACACCGTGATTTTAGGGCTTCTGACCTTCATAACTATAAGATAACAAACTTGTGCTATTTCAAGCCACTGTGTTTGTTATGATCTGTTATAATAGCAATAGAAAAGTAAGTAGAGCATCATTTCTGAAGGAGGGAAGGTATGGGAAGGAGGTTTGGGGTGTTGTGGAAGCATCCTATTTTTGGATTTAGGTGCTCCTGAGAAACTTTTGTTGAATCCTACATTTGTTTTGTATGTGCTTTTTTTCCAAGTGTGTTTTCTCTGTCCCTCTGTCTCTCTCTCTCTCTCACACACACATATACACATGAACACTCCACTACTTAATGAGGAAAAGAAGCAAGATACTCAGAGCCGCTGCCACAAGAGGCTCACTGCCTGAGGTATATTCCATGCCTAGGAAGACACAATTTCCTCAAGGATTTAAATTAGATGAAAGCAGCTCAAACCTGCCTCGTAGACAGAAGAGTGTAGATGCCTCACTTCAGCGCCTCCCGCAAATGACTACCTCATAAGAAGATCCAGGTAATGCTGCTAAAGTGCTGCACTCAATATGCCAGCAAATTTGGAAAACTCAGCAGTGGCCACAGGACTGGANAGCGCCTCCCGCAAATGACTACCTCATAAGAAGATCCAGGTAATGCTGCTAAAGTGCTGCACTCAATATGCCAGCAAATTTGGAAAACTCAGCAGTGGCCACAGGACTGGAAAAGGTCAGTTTTCATTCCAATTCTGAAGAAAGGCAGTGCCAAAGAATGCTTGAACTACTGGATAATTGCACTAATTTCACATGCTAGCAAAGTAATGCTGAAAATTTTCCAAGCCAGGCTTCAGTAGTATGTGATCTGAAAATTTCCAGATGTTCAAGCTGTATTTAGAAAAGGCAGAGGTACCAGTGATCAAACTTCCAACATCTGTTGAATCATAGAAAAAGCAAGAGAATTCTAGAAAAACATCTGCTTCATTGACTACGCTAAAGCCTTTGACTGTGTGGATCACAACAAACTGCAGAAAACTCATAAAGAGATGGGAATACTAGATCATCTCACTTGCCTCCTGAAAAACCTGTATGCAGGTCAAGAAGCAACATTTAAAACCGGCCATGGAACAATGGACTGGTTCCAAACTGAGGAAGAAGTACGTCAAGGCTGTAAATCGTCACCCTATTTATTTAACTTATATATGGAGTACATCATGAGAAATGTTGGATGAAACACAAGCTGGAATCAAGATTGCCAGGAGAAATATCATTTACCTCAGATATGCAGACACCAGCCTTATGGCAGAAAGCCAAGAGGAACTAAAGAGTCTCTTGATGAAAGTGAAAGAGGAGAGTGAAAAAGCTGGCTTAAAACTCAACANGAGTACATCATGAGAAATGTTGGATGAAACACAAGCTGGAATCAAGATTGCCAGGAGAAATATCATTTACCTCAGATATGCAGACACCAGCCTTATGGCAGAAAGCCAAGAGGAACTAAAGAGTCTCTTGATGAAAGTGAAAGAGGAGAGTGAAAAAGCTGGCTTAAAACTCAACATTCAAAAAACAAAAATCATGCTTGCTCAAATTCATGTCCATCGAGTCGGTGATGCCATCCAATGGACACAGTGACAGACTTTATTTTCTTGGGCTCCAAAGTCACTGCTAAAGGTCACTGCAGCCATGAAATTAAAAGACACTTGCTCCTTGGAAGAAAAACCATGACAAGCCTAGACAGTGTATTAAACGACAGAGACATTACTTTGCCAACAAAGATACATATAGTCAAAACTATAGTTTTTCCAGTGGTCACGTATGGATGGGACAGTTGGACCGTAAAGAAGGGTGAGCACCAAAGAATTGTTGCTTTTGAAATACTGTGTTGGAGAAGACTCTTGAGTGTGCCTTGGATGGCAAGGATATCAAACCAGTCAATCCTAAAGGAAATCAGTCCTGAATATTCATTGAAGGACCCATGATGAAGTTGAAGCTCCAATACTTTGGCCACCTTATGTGAAGAGCCAACTCACTGGAAAAGACCCTGATGCTGGGAAAGATTGAAGGCAGGAGGAAAAGGGAACAACAGAGGACGAGATGGTTGAATGGCATCACCAACTCAATGGACATGAGTTTGAGCAAGCTCTGAGAGTTGGTGATGGACAGGGAAACCTGGTGTGCTGCAGTCTGTGGAGTCGCAAGGAGTTAGACATGACTGAGTGACTAAACAACAAAGAAGACCCAGAGTCTTGTCTTTCTGTTTTTAATTGGCCCCCCTCTGTAGGAAGTCAGGTTGAAGTGCCCCTCACACATTAACTCCCAATGGCCAATGCAAGAGTGTGGATATTCTCATTTACTTATTTATTTATTGGCTGTACTGGGTCTTTGTGCTGCATGGGGGCTTTCTCTAGCTGTGGCAGTTGGGGGCTATTCTGAGTTGTGGTGCTCGGGCTACTCATTGACTGAGCAATGAGGTTTCTTTTGTTGAGGCTCAGGGGCTCTGAAGCACCAGCTCAGTACTTCTGACTCACAAGCTTAGCTGCCCCATGGCATGTGGGATCCTCCCCACAGACCAGGGATCAAACCCACAGGACTTTTTACCACTGAACCACCAGGGAAGCTCTTGGAATTTTTTTTTCCACTTTGGGATCTTTCACAGGACATCAGCACTTAAATTGCAATTTAGCAACAAAATAGTAACTGCACTGTGTTTGCCACATTGGTTTCTAAAAACCCGGCTCTGTGAAAATTACCTGACTCATGTACATTCCACATAGAAGATACCAAATGGGAGGGTTCATAAGAGGCCATTCTTATGAACCAGAGGAAGGCATACAAACAGGAACTAGAAAGCATTATGCCACAGCCACTGGCCCATTGAAATAAACTCAAAATATAAAAATTATAAACATTCAGATAGGACAGGAGATATTGTGTATTGATAACAATAAAGGGATTCTCTGGCCTAGCATGATTCTCTTGGGAATTTAAGAAGCTTATTTTACAGAAGACTTAAAAAGGATGGGGGGTCTTTTCATTTGTAGCCAAATGTTTCCTACATATCATCCTGGTGCCTTGCTGAGTATTGTCAGTATGTGCATGAAATGACCGTGCTGACCCATTGCTTCAGTTGGGAACTAATTACAGGTGAGGAAGGTTGGGGGGTTCAAACTCTTCATCACATTTACTCCCACAGAACAAGGTTGATGTATAATAGTGAAAAAAATGGATGCCATTTGTGGTATAATGAAATGCAGTGGGGAAATGAAAAACCTGATACTAATCAATTGCATAATTTCAGTTAAGTAAAATATGTACATCTAGTACACAGAAGCTAGGAAAAAAAGCATAACTGAGATGAGTCCCTTCTGAATTAGGAGATGGCAGATGATTCATTTTTATCATTTTGACACTTCCAGAAATTTTCTTATATTGATTTTACAGTCAAATAAACATAAAAGATGTATTGCTTTATACAGAGATGTTATCATAAGATTTATTTCAGTAACAAGCTCCCCATTTGCAAAATAATTTAATGGCAAACATTTAAATTAAAAAAACAGTATTCAAGGTGTGCATATATCACATACAATAAAGGGTATATGTCCCCTGCCCAGGTCTATAAACAGAGAATCTGACAGGAGTAATACTCTAGCCATCACACACTTTGCTGTTAAATTCCAGGGCTTCAATACGTTGTTTGGGATTTGGGAGAAAGACATCTGCTTATCTTGGCTTGGCCTGTTCTATTTTTGGCGCTTAGGAGAGAATTGGGGACTGTATCATTTGCGACACACACAGAGAAAAATGTGCTTTTATTGCCAGCAATGGAGCTGGCAAATTTTCTGTAAGCACTCTCGTCCAAAAGGAAAAACGTCCTGTATGATACACACTATACGCTCTGACTACCTGTAGAATTCAAAAAGGACAAAAGGACTCAAGTCAGCAGACGTGCTTTGTAATGCACAGTCAGCTCTGTAAATATGTTGACACTTTTCTGCAGGGAAACGAAGACAGCCCTGTGGAGAGGCCTGATGTTATTTTTTATTGACTGTGCAGAGGCTAATGACATGATTGCCTTGAGGAAATCAGGAGCATAATGTGGACTACGGGGAACTAATTGGCCAATATGCAAGCAAAGTGCCTATGCCCAGCTCCTTCCTAAACAGCCAGAAGGGAGAACACAAATCAAAAAGAAAACAGTTCAGGAATTTCTAGGTCCCTTTAAAAATGCAGGGAAAGCAGTGGTAGCTTAATGACCACCAGCCAACTATTTTAAATCTGCGGGGTTTCCTTCTTAGAGGTAGAGTCAGTGAAATGAATGTGAAAATGTAGACTTTGTCAGGGTGGGCTGGCTGGGTGCTGTGTTCCTCAGTTCCTCACAAGCTCCCAGCTGAGGCTGTATTATGATGTTAAGTAGGAGCTTGAAAAACAGTCATAATACTAAACAATAATTTTTTTTTTAAGTATGAGGCATTTTTTATGGAGAAAAAAATGAAGATATTTTGAAAATGTGCTTAAACACAAAAAATGAAGAGGATTAAATACCCAGAAGTGGGATTGCTGGATCACATGATAGTTCTATTTTGAATCCTCTGAGGAACTCCCATACTGTTCTCAATAGGGTTGTTTTTTTTTTTTTTTATATTTATTTGGCTGCATCAGGTCTTAGTTGCAGCATGTGGAATCTTTTGCTACATTATGAAGAGCTTTTGTTCCAGCACACTGATACTCTAGTTGTGGCTTGCAGGCCCAGTAATTAAGGCTTACAGGTTAGTTGATTGTAAGCATGTGGGATCTTAGTTTCCCAACCAGGAATCAAATCTGTGTCCCCTGCATTACAAGGTAGACTCTTAACCATTGGACCACCAGGGAAGTCCCGCTCCACAGGATGTTGAAGAGATTTCTACACACCATGTTCACTGCAGCACTGTTCACAACAGCCACAGTGTGGAAACAACCTAAATGCCCATCAGCAGATGTGTAGATAAAGAAAATGTGGTATATAGATAATGGAGTATTATCCAACCTTAAAAAATAAGGAAATTCTGCAATATGTAACCACAAGGGTGAAACTTGAGGACACTATGCTCAGTGAAATACCCAGTTACAGAAGGACAAATGTTGCATGTTCTACTTACATGAGGGATCTAAAGTAGTCAAATTCATAGAATCAAAGAGTGGAATGGTGGCTGCCAGGCCCTTGGGTGCTGGTGGAGGGAATGGGGAATCTCTAAGCAAGAGGCATAAAGTTTCAGGCAAGAAGGATGAATGAGTTCTGGAGACAGGCTGAACAGCTTCATGCCTGAGACAGCGACTGTATTGTACAGTGGAAAGTGCATTAAAAGGGAACTCCTGTGTTAACTGTTTTTACCATGATAAAATACAATTTAAAGGAAGGGAGGGAGGGATGAAAGGAGGGAGAGAACAAGGGCATGCAAGAGAGAAATTTAAGGCTTATGATGGAGAAACTTGTGGGTTGTCTCTGGGGAAAGAGCAAATTGTTGAGTCCTTCAGTCAGTCAGGAGCACAAGGAAGGCCAGTGGGGCTCGTATGGAAATGCTGAAAGGGAGCTGACATGTAGAACCTCCTCCAGGGCATTAATTACCATGTACCCCCATGGATATCTTTGACCTTGAAATTCCCTCCCCCCCCACACACACACAAATAAATAAGGTTCATTGATAATCTTTCACTTTGTCAGCTATTTGATTTAGTATTGCTGCCATTCTACTAGGAGAAGGCAATGGCAACCCGTAGAACCTCCTCCAGGGCATTAATTACCATGTACCCCCATGGATATCTTTGACCTTGAAATTCCCTCCCCCCCCACACACACACAAATAAATAAGGTTCATTGATAATCTTTCACTTTGTCAGCTATTTGATTTAGTATTGCTGCCATTCTACTAGGAGAAGGCAATGGCAACCCGCTCCAGTACTTTTGCCTGGAAAATCCCATGGACGGAGAAGCCTGGTAGGCTGCAGTCCATGGGGTCGCTAAGAGTCAGACATGACTGAGCGACTTCACTTTCACCCCCAGTGCTGTGTGCCTTCAGTCACTGTGGTGGATCACTCAGAACCTACAGAGGTTTGTCAAGGCTGTCTCTTTAAATCCACCTCAGAGTCCTCCCCAGGAGTCTAACTTCTTTCCACTGAAGGTTGAGTTTCTTTTCTTTTCACACCAGCCTGCAGGACCTATCTTCTGCAAGGCAAGAAAAGAGGGTCAGGCAGAGAAGCGCTTATTTCAGCCTCTGTTTTGGCTCTTTTCAAAGGAAAGAAACAAATAGATAAGATGAAATGGACCCAGCATGGAATAGATTTCAAATGGCATCCTAAAATAAGAAGAGATTGTACCTTATCTGGGTTATAGAGTTGATGTGTTAAAAAAATTTTTTTTTAAATTCTATAACTACTTGAAAATGTGAGCAGAAAAAAATTCATTTCTCTCACAGGCTTCTTTCACCAAGGGCTCTATAGTTCTTTGCTTTTCGTCCACATTTGGCATACATTTCTGAAACTTCATGGGTGGTACAGCCCCCCAGAAATCAGAGATGAACAGAGAATAGACAGTCAATTTATGTTGTCTGTGGCTCATCTCCTCTGAAAAATGGAAAACATACCATGCTGTCTTGGGTCAGACTGGCTTAATTAGCCATCAGTCTAAAGTGATTGTGGACCCAGCGATAATAGACTGGACCCTGAAGGGTCTGCAGAAATGCCCAGAGGCAATGTGCTGGTTGGAAAAAAGGACAAGAGCTGGAAGAAAGGATGGTTGTATTGAGAGGAGATGTGAGTCAAAGTCATGTGATGGGCCAATGAATCTGCACATTGCTGTGTCACCTGGGCCTTTCCTTTCTGCCCCTCCGTGAGGCTTCAGGACCACCATATTACAGTGAACTGGGATTTACCCAGGTACTGTATGAGACAGCCTCCCCCATCCCACACCTGTCCTTCCTGTTGCCCACCAATGACATTGGCACAATTGTTACATCTTCTTGGCTTCCTTGCCCATCTCATTCCCCAATTTCCATTTTATTAATAAATTTTTCCTTTGTTCCCATATTATTCCAGCTGGTTTGGAAGCTATATATCCCATTTGTATTCTTTGAGAGATTATTTTTTTACTGTTTAACATGATTATTTAACACAATATATATCTCACTTCTGGTCCCACAGAATATAAGACTCTCAGACTTTGTTCCCTATAAAGTCTTATCATCTTCTATAGTTATGGCTTCCTAATATTTTAGATTTACCACCTTTTAAAAATCTATCCAGATCAGTCTTTAATGTTATTATTTAATACATATTTGGATTTTACAATATGTTCATGGAGTTCTTTCTTCATCATAGTTTTCAGTGTTCCACTCTCTCCTTTTCAGATGAATTTCATTTTTTGCTGAAGTTCAAGCTATAGTTTATATATATATATATATATATAATATACATATTGTATATATATTCAAATGGAGACTTGTCTAGCATTCACACTTGAAGAATCTCTATGCCTGAAAATACCTTTTATTCCCAGTAGTTAGTTTTGCCCTGGCAATTTTAAGGTCTGATTTCATTTTTCTTCTTGAATTTCTAGTTGCTAATCTTCTAAGAGTCACAACTTGAAAGCTCTTTGAAAGCTCACCTGCCTCCTTTTACCAACCTGTCATGTATCTCAGTGCTTTTTCTGATTTTTTCTGTTTTTAAAGTTTAAACTCCACTACAATATATCTAGGTAGGGATTTGTTTTCATTCATTCTGTTCAAGATTAAGTGCATTCTTTTTTTAATAGTCTATCTTTCCATGATCTCAATTCTCTCCTTTCCAGGTCTCTTTTAGATACTAAATCTGAGTCTTAGGATGCAAATTCTCCCATTTGTTTTGTCTACTGACTCTCCTTCATATATAATTCATTTCCTACTATAGCTTGTCACTATTTTATTGTGAGTGCATACTCAGTGGAGACAGTGTTCTATGGCAGTGCACCCTGAGCACAGAGGATTCCTTCAGGATTGCTTCATGTTCATTCTGCTGCAGTCTAACAAGTTACAGCTCTACCTTCAGAAACACCACCACCTTTACCTCCACCCCTGCCAAGCCCATCACCCCCATCACCATCACTGCCACTGCCTATACCATCATCACTACCTCTACCACCTGCCCCTACATCATCACCTCTACCCCGACTCCCACCAATATCACCACCATCTCAACCACCTCTCCTTCCTCTACAACCACCAACACTTCAGATACCAGCAGTTTCACCAACATCTCCACCACCAGCACTAGTGTTTCCACTGTCACCACCACCCAAACGTTTCATTCTTTGTGAGTGCAAAGAAAACTTTGAGAAAGAAGAATGGAACTGGAGGAATAAACTTACCTGACTTCAGGCTCTACTACAAAACCACAGTCATCAAGACAGTATGGTACTGGCACAAAGACAGAAATATAGATCAATGGAACAAAATAGAAAGCCCAGAGATAAATCCACACACATACGGACACCTTATATTTGACAAAGGAGGCAAGAACATACAATGGAGTAAAGACAATCTCTTTAACAAATGGTGCTGGGAAGACTGGTCAACACTTGTAAAAGAATGAAACTAGATCACTTTCTAACACCACACACAAAAATAAACTCAAAATGGATTAAAGATCTAAACGTAAGACCAGAAACTATAAAACTCCTAGAGGAGAACACTCTCCGACATAAATCACAGCAGGAGCCTCTATGATCCACCTCCCAGAATACTAGAAATAAAAGAAAATATAAACAAATGGGATCTAATTAAAATTAAAAGCTTCTGCACAACAAAGGAAACTATAAGCAAGGTGAAAAGACAGCCTTCTAATGGGAGAAAAAAATAGCAAATGAAGCAACTGACAAACAACTAATCTCAAAAGTATACAAGCAGCTTATACAGCTCAATTCCAGAAAAATAAATGACCCAATCAAAAAATGGGCCAAAGAACTAAATAGACATTTCTCCAAAGAAGACATACGGATGGCTAACAAACACATGAAAAGATGCTCAACGTCACTCATTATCAGAGAAATGCAAATCAAGACCACAATGAGATACCACTTCACACCAGTCAGAATGGCTGCGATCCAAAAGTCTGCAAGCAATAAATGCTGGAGAGGGTGTGGAGAAAAGGGAACCCTTTTACACTGTTGGTGGGAATGCAAACTAGTACAGCCACTATGGAGAACAGTGTGGAGATTCCTTAAGAAATTGCAAATAGAACTGCCTTATGACCCAGCAATCCCACTGCTGGGCATACACACCGAGGAAACCAGAATAGAAAGAGACACATGTACCCCAATGTTCATTGCAGCACTGTTTATAATAGCCAGGACATGGAAACAACCTAGATGTCCATCAGCGGATGAATGGATAAGAAAGCTGTGGTATATATACACAATGGAGTATTACTCAGCCATTAAAAAGAATACATTTGAATCAGTTCTAATAAGATGGATGAAACTGGAACCAATTATACAGAGTGAAGTAAGCCAGAAAGAAAAACACCAATACAGTATACTAACACATATATATGGAATTTAGAAAGATGGTAATGAGGACCCTGTATGCAAGACAGCAAAAGAGATACAGATGTGTAGAGCGGACTTATGGACTCTGAGGGAGAAGGAGAGGGAGAGGGAGAGGGTGGGATGATTTGGGAGAATAGCATTGAAATATGTATACTATCATGTAAGAAATGAATCGCCAGTCTATGTTCAATGCAGGATGCAGGATGCTTGGGGCTGGTGTATGGGGATGATCTGGAGGGATGATGTGGGGTGGGAGGTGGGAGGGGGGTTCATGTTTGGGAGTTCATGTACACCCGTGGTGGATTCATGTCTGTGTATGCTAAAACCAATACAGTACTGTAAAGTAAAATAAAGTGAAAAAAAAAAAAAAAAAAAAAAAAGAAAACCGAGATTCAGTAAGTTGTATGACATAAGAAATCTTTATCACTCCTGGTTAAGAAGGAGTGTAACAACCAATGTGGTGCTAGGTCAGAAATTGATGGAACTATGACAAGAGATGGGTAGAGTCCAGCCCTGAGCAACGAGGATGACAAAAACAGAGATTAAATTAGGGGTGAAGGGAATACTTACTAGGGGCTTTCCAGAGGTAAGTTTCAGCAGTACAGACCAGTAATATTTGATATAATATTGATTGAGTGGAAGAAAAAGTGGATATAGATACATATGTTTCTGTGATATGAAGTTAAGCTGGAATTGCTTTCATCTTAGTTTCAGCTGAAGAAAATAAAATAAAATGGCAAAATACCCTTATAACCTAGACTGATGTGCCAAAGCACAAATACTGAACTTACTAAATGATTTTAAAATCAGTTCTGCTAGCAGGAATCCTTCACCTTTCTACTGGCTATGAATGTCCACAACTAAAAGGAGAGAAAAAGAGAGCATTCCTGTGAGGATATTAGGGTGCTCCTCTCTATCTCGTTGTAGCAGAAAGAAGTTTTATCTCCCCCATCTCTTGCCAAGTGAGAGGTACTTGGCACCAAGGATATCATAGATAGCATATATCTTCTGGAGTCTGGGAGAAAAGGACTTACACAGGAAATAGGTTGTATGTTCAAAAACCTGAGATAAGTGCAAGAGAGAAAGAGGTCTCTCATTTGCTTATTTGGCCACGTTGCATGGCTTGCTTGCAGGATCTTAGTTCCTTGACCAGAGATTGAACTTGGGGCAATAGCAGTGAGTGACCTGAGTCCTAACCACTGAACCATCAGACAATTCCGTAATAGAGGTTTCATTGAGAACAGCTTACTCCTCCAAAGTGCCCCTTTCCCAGGGACTAGGCATGGTTCCATGGAGGCAACTGATGAAGCCACTTGAAGGACACTGCCCAAGAAGGACACCTGGAGGGGTAAAATGACCTAGAAGATGATCGTAGTGGAAGTGGTTGAGAAGCTCGGAGAACAAAGCTCTGAAACTGACTGCCCTGGATGCGTATCCTACATCACAACATGCTCTGAGAGTTCTCCAAGTTAATACAGAATCACCCATGTCAGCAAGTTCAGTTCAGTTCAGTCGCTCAGTTGTGTCTGACTCTTTGCGACCCCATGAATCGCAGCACGCCAGGCCTCCCTGTTCATCACCATCTCCCAGAGTTCACTCAGACTCACGTCCATCGAGTCCATGATGCCATCCAGCCATCTCATCCTTGGTCTCCCCTTTTCCTCCTGCCCCCAATCCCTCCCAGCATCAGAGTCTTTTCCAATGAGTCAACTCTTCTCATGATGTGGCCAGAGTACTGGAGTTTCAGCTTTAGCACCATTCCCTCCAAAGAAATCCCAGGGCTTATCTCCTTCAGAATGGACTGGTTGGATCTCCTTGCAGTCCAAGGGACTCTCAAGAGTCTTCTCCAACACCACAGTTCAAAAGCATCAATTCTTCTGTGCTCAGCCTTCTTCACAGTCCAACTCTCACATCCATACATGACCACAGGAAAAACCATAGCCTTGACTGCAAAGCACACGTAAAACACCCAACACCAACGTGATACCTTAAGCCAAGCAATAGCGTGTTTTCTCAGGGAAAGCAATGGCACCCCACCCCAGTACTCTTGCCTGGAAACTCCAATGGACGGAGTAGCCTGGTGGGCTGCAGTCCATGGGGTCGCTAACAGTCAGACAGACTGAGCGACTTCACTTTCACTTTTCTCTTTCATGCATTGGAGAAGGAAATGGCAACCCACTCCAGTATTCTTGCCTGGAGAATCCCAGGGATGGGGGAGCCTGTGGGCTGCCGTTTATGGGGTCACACAGAGTCAGACACGACTGAAGTGACTTAGCAGCAGCAGCAGCAGCATGTTTTCTATCACCCTGGGGCACAACCCTGGAGGGGTCAAAAATTAGATCTTACCAAAAATATGAGGCCCCTGCCCACTCTGCAGACTTCCAAGCCTCAAGCAGGTATGAGCTCTAGCTTGGATGGAGTCACAGAGTTGACTTCTACACAAGATTAGAGATTTTAATTATTGAAACTGTTCTAGGTATGGTCAGAGGACGTATCACAACAGAAACACATTCCACTGTTCTCAACAAGAGAAACGTGTGGGTAGTGAAATGTTCAGACCTAATTATGAGCATAGTGAACATAAGAGTCTATTACCATAGACAAAGTCAAAATAGAATGTCTCTTCTCTCAGAAACACACTTGATAAGGAGCAAAAACCAGATGGTTGTTTTTTTTTTTTTTTTTGAAAGGAATTGTACAAAAGATAATTCATTTTTCAATCAGTACTGGAAACAGGGTACATCTGTACATAGAGCTGCATGTTTTATGCATCCTGACTATCAATAATAAATAAAAATCAATCAGAAGAAAGCCTGAATCATCATTTTAATCTCTCTATAAAAATGGCTTTACAAAACTGAACAAAGAACAGTCAAAAATGCAGGAAACAAATATGATAGAGGTATGACAGGGAGTTAACAAAAATACGATATTTTACTGGACTTTGTGATACTTTTTCCAGCTTCTTTAAATGTATAATTTGTTTAAATTTATTTTCTCATTTTAAACAAATATTCTCTTTTATGCCTAATTTTGTATTTATAATTTTCTATTCTGTTAATGAGGATTACAAAAATAATATGAGTTTCAGGATTTCCAAAACTTGAATCCATTCTGAATAAAAGCACTGTAGTACATGAGGTATTATATGATACATTTTCAAATAAAAGAGGTTACTATTCAATAGAAGAATATGCTGAGTAAAGCTTCAACAAAAACATCTCTAACATTCTGGACTGATAAGTAGACCCTGGCCTGTAGCCCTTGGCAGAGAAAACCTGCATCCAGGCAGTTGCATCTTGCATACTACAGGTCCATCCAGGCACCTGTAAATGGGTTAAGTTGTTATAATAATTCTTCACACCAGCCATGCACACACCAAGCTACAGTGCAATTTTGTCTAATGTTTTAATTAGAAATGAATGCCTAGCTTATTTTCCTGTAAAATCAGCACTTAAAAAAATAAAAATGTAGTTTATTTAAAAAAAATGTAGTTTATTTAAATAGATAAGAATAATTTTATGTAGAAAACATGGAGATACAGAGGGTTTATCATTTTCCTTGACTTTTTTCTTTTCTAAACAAAACATTTCTTTTCTTATATTGCTCCCAGTTCTTGGTCCAGTTGGAATGTCTACCACATTGCTCTGAATCATTGGCTCAGAATCATTGAGAAGCAATCTTCTTTAACAATGCTTGGATTGAGATAGTACAGTCTGTATACACATGATTTAAATAATGACTGAATTGGACCAAATTATCTTTCAGTACAGTTCAGTTCACTTGCTCAGTCATGTCCGACTCTTTGCAACCCCATGAATCACAGCACACCAGGCCTCCCTGTCCATCACCATCTCCCGGAGTTCACTCAGACTCACATCCATCCAGTCAGTGATGCCATCCAGCCATCTCATCCTCTGTTGTCCCCTTCTCCTCCCGCCCCCAATCCCTCCCAGCATCAGAGTCTTTTCCAATGAGTCGACTCTTCGCATGAGGTGGCCAAAGTACTGGAGTTTCAGCTTTAGCATCATTCCTTCCAAAGAAATTCCAGGGCTGATCTCCTTCAGAATGGACTGGTTGGATCTCCTTGCAGTCCAAGGGACTCTCAAGAGTCTTCTCCAACACTACAGTTCAAAAGCATCAATTNCCTTCCAATGAATATTCAGGATTGATCTCCTTTAGAATTGACTAGTTTGATCTCCTTGCAGTCCAAGGGACTCTCAAGAGTCTTCTCCAACACTACAGTTCAAAAGCATCAATTCTTTAGTGCTTAGCTTTCTTCACAGTCCAACTCTCACATCCATACATGACTACTGGAAAAACCATAGCCTTGACTAGACGAACCTAAGTAGGCAAAGTAATGTTTCTGCTTTTGAATATACTATCTAGGTTGGTCATAACTTTTCTTCCAAGGAGTAAGCATCTTCTAATTTCATGGCTGCAGTCACAATCTGCAGTGATTTTGGAGCCCAAAAAACATGAAGTCTGACACTGTTTCCACTGTTTCCCCATCTATTATCCATGAAGTGATGGGACCAGATGCCATGATCTTTGTTTTTTGAATGTTGAGCTTTAAGCTAACTTTTTTACTCTCCTCTTTCACTTTCATCAAGAGGCTTTTTAGTTCCTCTTCACTTTCTGCCATAAGGGTGGTGTCATCTGCATAGCTGAGGTTCTTGATATTTCTCCCAGCAATTCTGATTCCAGCTTGTGCTTCTTCCAGCTCAACATTTCTCATGATGTACTCTGCATATAAGTTAAATGAGCAGGGTGACAATATACAGCCTTGACGTACTCCTTTTCCTATTTGGAGCCAGTCTGTTTATCCATATCCAGTTCTAACTGTTGCTTCCTGGCCTGCATACAGATTTCTCAAGAGGCAGGTCAGGTGGTCTGATATTCTCATCTTTTTCAGAATTTTCCAGTTTATTGTGATCCACACAGTCAAAGGCTTTGGCATAGTCAATAAAGCAGAAATAGATGCACTCTCCCACATGTGTGGGCTCTTTCTCTCTCTCTCTCTCTCCCTCCCTCACGCACTCTTCCACTCTTTTCTCTTTGAGTCTTTGGGTTGGCATACCCTTACGCTTCGAGGATGGATTCTCCTGCTATCTTTTAAATAAAATAGAGCTGTAACACTGATTTGCGTAAGAACTATAACACGGTTTGTCCAAGACCCAAGAGCTGTGACTCACCGAGGGCTTTAATGTCTGTCACTCCAAATCTTTGTTGTGATGAGACAAAGAACCGAGGAACATACACTTGCGTGACATCTATGGTGCTGTGACTCAGGTTTAACCTGGCTGAAACAACCTCTTCTCAGAAGAGGCCAAGCACAGCAGGATTCCAACACAGTGAAGCTCCCATGCTAGAAGCAGAATGCGAAGAAACCTAACACAGAGGAAGGCCCATCGTGCTGGAAACCGGGACAGTGAAAAACAAACTCAGCAGAAAGGTCATGCAGCCCAGTCTCAGATTCCAGAAGACCTCCGGTTAAGAAACCTTGGATCACTGGACAAAACCCTGAGAGGGATTGTCAGAAGATCCTCTGACCAATCCTGAGGAAATCTGGTACACTGATGGAAGCATCTTTGTCTTGCATGGAAAAGAAGAGCCGGGTATGCAGTAGTCTCCAATTTTGAGACCATAGAGGCTAAGCCTCTGCCACCAGGTACTTCAGCCCAATTAGCTGAGCTCATAGCGCTGACTCAAGCTTTAGAGCTGGGAAAAGGAAAAAGAATAGCCATTTACACTGAATCCAAGTATGTCTTTCTGTTGCTACATGTACATGCAACTATTTGGAAAGAAAGGGGCCACTTGACCACCCGAGGATCCCCAGTCAAATATGGTGGTCAGATTCTTTGACTCCTGGAGGCAGTCCATCTGCCCACTGAGGTTTTAGTCTCCTACTGTAAAGGACACCAAAAAGGGAGCACAGAAGTGGCATGAGGGAACCAAGCAGCTGATCAGGCAGCTAAGAGAGCAGCATTACAGAACCATGACCTAATAGGGGTTACCACCCTAGTTCCACAGACCAATCTGCCAGAAACCCCTTCATATACTGAAGGTGACACTCTTAAAGCTAAGAGTGAGGGCTTTCAAGAAGATCATATGGGGTGGTTGCAAGAGGGGGGACTCCTATTTCTGCCTGGGAACCTCCAATGGAAGTTGGTTAACTCCTTACATGCAACTACTCATTGAGGAGAAAAGGCCCTCCAAAGACTACTAGAAAGGTCCTTCAGAGGAACAGGCTTCCAAACAACTATAAGACAGGTGGTCTCCTTTTGTCCCACTAGCCATTTAAACAACCCCCAAGGAGCTTGAGCGGCTGCAATGGCACACAGAGTATGGGCGGTTGCAACAGTGCACAGAGAACAGCTGAGAGGAGCTACCCCACGTCCGAGGTCAGGGGCAGCAGCCAAGAGGATCTACCTCGCGTCCGAGGTCAGGGTGGTGGCCGAGAGTACCAGACTGCCAGAGCGCAGGAGCAACTGAGAGGAGCTACCCCCCAACCTGAGGCCAGGGGCGGCACTCAGAAGGAGCAACCCCACATCCAAGGAGCTGTGGCTCCACGGGTTCAGGAAGGCCTAGAGGAGCTATTCCACGTTCGAGGTCAGGAGGGGCAACGGTGAGGAGAAACCCCTCGTCCAAGGTAAGAAGCAGCAGAAGCACTTTGCTGAAGCAGCCGTGAAGAGATAACCCACATCCAAGGCAAGAGAAACCCAATTAAGACGGTAGATGTTGCAAGAGGGCATCAGAAGGCAGACTTACTGAAACCATACTTCCAGAAAACTAGTCAATATAATCACATTAGGACCACGGCCTTGTCTAACTCAATGAAACTAAGTCATGCCATGGGGCCACCCAGGATGGGTGGGTCATAGTGGAGAGGTCTGACAGAATGTGGTCCACTGGACAAGGGAATGGCAAACCACTTCAGTATTCCTGCCTTGAGAACCCCATGAACAGTATGAAAAGGCAAAATGTTTTTTTTTTTTTTTTGAAAGGAATTGTACAAAAGATAATTCATTTTTCAATCAGTACTGGAAACAGGGTACATCTGTACATAGAGCTGCATGTTTTATGCATCCTGACTATCAATAATAAATAAAAATCAATCAGAAGAAAGCCTGAATCATCATTTTAATCTCTCTATAAAAATGGCTTTACAAAACTGAACAAAGAACAGTCAAAAATGCAGGAAACAAATATGATAGAGGTATGACAGGGAGTTAACAAAAATACGATATTTTACTGGACTTTGTGATACTTTTTCCAGCTTCTTTAAATGTATAATTTGTTTAAATTTATTTTCTCATTTTAAACAAATATTCTCTTTTATGCCTAATTTTGTATTTATAATTTTCTATTCTGTTAATGAGGATTACAAAAATAATATGAGTTTCAGGATTTCCAAAACTTGAATCCATTCTGAATAAAAGCACTGTAGTACATGAGGTATTATATGATACATTTTCAAATAAAAGAGGTTACTATTCAATAGAAGAATATGCTGAGTAAAGCTTCAACAAAAACATCTCTAACATTCTGGACTGATAAGTAGACCCTGGCCTGTAGCCCTTGGCAGAGAAAACCTGCATCCAGGCAGTTGCATCTTGCATACTACAGGTCCATCCAGGCACCTGTAAATGGGTTAAGTTGTTATAATAATTCTTCACACCAGCCATGCACACACCAAGCTACAGTGCAATTTTGTCTAATGTTTTAATTAGAAATGAATGCCTAGCTTATTTTCCTGTAAAATCAGCACTTAAAAAAATAAAAATGTAGTTTATTTAAAAAAATAACATCTATTTCTGCTTTATTGACTATGCCAAAGCCTTTGACTGTGTGGATCACAATAGTGAAAGTGAAAATGAAGTCGCTCAGTCATGTGCGACTCTTTAAACCCCATGGACCCCAGGCTCCTCTGTCCATGGGATTTTCCAGGCAATAGTTCTGGAGTGGATTGCCATTTCCTTCTCTAGGGGATTTTCCCAATCCAGGGATCGAACCTGGTCTCCCGCATTGTAGACAGACGTTTTACCGTCTGATCACAATAAACTGGAAAATTCCAAAAGAGATGGGAATACCAGACCACCTGACCTGCCTTCTGAGAAATCTGTATGCAGATAAGGAAGCAACACTTAGAACTGGACATGGATAAACTGACTGGCTCCAAATAGGAAAAGGAGTACATCAAGGCTGTATATTGTCACCCTGCTTATTTAACTTATACACCGAGTATATCATGAGAAACACTGGGCTGGAAGAAGCACAAGCTGGAATCAAGATAAATATCAATGGGAGAAATATCAATAACCTCAGATATGCAGATGACACCACCCTTATGGCAGAAAGTGAAGAGGAGCTAAAAAGCCTCTTGATGAAAGTGAAAGAGGAGAGAGAAAAAGTTGGCTTAAAGCTCAACATTCAGAAAACTAAGATTATGGCATCTGGTCCCATCACTTCATGGGCAATAGATAGGGAAACAGTGGAAACAGTGTCAGACTTTATTTTTGGGGGCTCCAAAATCACTGCAGATGGTGACTGCAGCCATGAAATTAAAAGACGCTTACTCCTTGGAAGAAAAGTTATGACCAACCTAGATAATATATTCAAAAGCAGAGACATTACTTTGCCGACTAAGGTCCATATAGTCAAGGCTATGGTTTTTCCTGTGGTCATGTATGGATGTGAGAGTTGGACTGTGAGGAAGGCTGAGTGCTGAAGAATTGATGCTTTTGAACTGTGGTGTTGGAGAAGAGTCTTGAGAGTCTCTTGGACTGCAAGGAGATCCAACCAGTCCATTCTAAAGGAGATTAATCCTGGGTGTTCTTTGGAAGGACTCNGATAATATATTCAAAAGCAGAGACATTACTTTGCCGACTAAGGTCCATATAGTCAAGGCTATGGTTTTTCCTGTGGTCATGTATGGATGTGAGAGTTGGACTGTGAGGAAGGCTGAGTGCTGAAGAATTGATGCTTTTGAACTGTGGTGTTGGAGAAGAGTCTTGAGAGTCTCTTGGACTGCAAGGAGATCCAACCAGTCCATTCTAAAGGAGATTAATCCTGGGTGTTCTTTGGAAGGACTCTTGCTAAAGCTGAAACTCCAGTACTTTAGCCACCTCATGTGAAGAATTGACTCATTGGAAAAGACTCTGATGCTGGGAGGGATTGGGGGCAGGAGGAGAAGGGGACGACCGAGGATGAGATGGCTGGATAGCATCACCAACTCAATGGACGTGAGTTTGACTAAACTCCGTGAGTTGGTGGTGACAGGGAGGCCTGGCATGCTGTGATTCATGGGGTCAAAAGAGTTGGACATGACTGCATGACTGAACTGAACTGAGCTAGGGACAGTTCAAGCTACCAGCTTAATTTCCCAGGATAAAGGTGATAAATTTATCTGTGATTCTAACAGCTTTTAAGATTTTAGAAGATTAAATTCCTGATACTTGGGTGAGTAACAGCTTTAAAAATTCTCTGATCCTGAGTGTGTTCCTGGTTTATTTTTGGCTTTGATCTTACTTTACCAGTGTAGACTTAAGTATTTTTAAAAACTGAATGTATAAAGAGGTGAGACTAGATAATGAGAATTCAAATCAGGGGGCTTGGTGAGAAATGAGTTTAGAGCAGAGAGTTACCATTCATTCTTTTGCAGTTCAGACCTTAATGGTATCCAGAGGATCACCTAGGAAAGACTGGAAGATATTTCTAAAACTTTGACTTATAAAAATTGTTTCTCTTCCACCTTCAGATTTTTCATCTCTGTACAAGCAGAGATTTAGGGCATTGCACAGAAAAATATCATTGAGTTACCAAAATTTCAGTTCTTATAAAATCTAGTGAAGATTCATTTTTTAAAATTGCTCTTCAAATTAACAGTCTTTGTGATTCTTCCAACTTAGGGTCCAGACAGAAGAAAGGTAAAAATAATTTCCCTAGGCTTTTATTAAAACAAAGCACTCAGTATCCAATCTAACCTCCCTTTTACTTTTCTCCCCAAACTAACACAATATTTTCTGCTTCTCTTAACTCTAAAGGGACAATATTTTCAATTGTTTATAGTTTTCTTACAGCAGAGAGTGGTAGAGATATAAAAGGATTATCTTTTCTCAGAATCAAGAGTTTTAATAAGTTGAAAAGATACTTTTTTGAAGTTCTCTACTAACTTTTTGCATAAAACTACATGAGCTGCTAGAGGAGAACCAAAAGCAGTCTTAGCCTCTACATTTTAGGAATCAGCTCTTTCACTGAAAGCAAATGAAACAGGCAGAATACATAAGATATATTAAGATAGATAAGATAAAATGCTAGAGGGACAAAGGAGAGATGCAGACAGAGGTCTGAGGGAGTCCACCAGAAGTGAGCTCCTCAACTGGAGACCACTGACAGAGGGACTAAATCCACTTTAACTATTAAAATATTTTAAAAAGAAACTGTAGGAAACAGATCAAAGCAAATGTAAGAAAAGAATCACAAAATACTTACCATTTAATGAGTTAGGCTAGGCAAATGACTTAAAAAGATTCAGTTTAATGGAGAAGACATGATTAAAAGGACAGTCTTCCAAATATATAGCTATTGGATAGTATATTCAAAAGCAGAGACATTACTTTGCCGACTAAGGTCCGCCTAGTCAAGGCTATGGTTTTTCCTGTGGTCATGTATGGATGTGAAAGTTGGACTGTGAAGAAGGCTGAGCACCGAAGAATTGATGCTTTTGAACTGTGGTGTTGGAGAAGACTCTTGAGAGGCCCTTGGACTGCAAGGAGATCCAACCAGTCCATTCTGAAGGAGATCAACCCTGGGATTTCTTTGGAAGGAATGATGCTAAAGCTGAAACTCCAGTACTTTGGCCACCACATGCGAAGAGTTGACTCATTGGAAAAGACTCTGATGCTGGGAGGGATTGGGGGCGGGAGGAGAAGGGGACGACCGAGGATGAGATGGCTGGATGGCATCACGGACTTGATGGACTTGAGTTTGAGTGAACTCCAGGAAATGGTGATGGATAGGGAGGCCTGGCGTGCTGCGATTCATGGGGTCGCAAAGAGCCGGACACGACTGAGTAACTGAACTGAACTGAACTGAACTGGGGAGATTAAAAGAAAAATGGAAGGAAAAAGGATGTTTTCACACTTAAACAATGAGGAGGAAAAGAAGTAACAGGGAAAAAAATAACTTTGCTTGCAAAGCAAAGGATAATCACCCCAAACTGGAAGTAATTCAATTATCTTTCAACATCCACTGACTAAACAAACTGTGGTACATCCACACAATGGAAAACTACTTACTTACTAATAAAAAGAAATGAACTGCTAATACTTAGAATAATATGAATTAATTTAAAATTTTATTTTCTAAGTGAAAAATATTTTCAAAATATTGCAAACTGTATTATTCTATTTATACAGTGTTCTAGAAAAGGAAAAAGAAATAAACAAATAGAAAATATATCAGTAGTTCCCTGGGGTTAGAGGTAGGGTGAAGGTATAAATAGAAAGGGATATCATGAGAAGATTCTTTGGAATCTGTATTCTGTCTGTGGTAGTGATTACAAGAATCCATATATGTGTATAAATTCATAGCACTGTAACCCCCAAAAGTAAATTTTACAAATGTATGTCTAAGTTAGAAAAGGTACCACCATGATAGACCCAGGCAAACTCCAGCTGTTTCTACTTTCCACGATTCAGCTATTTCTGTACTACCAGCATAGTTGCTTGCCCCATTTATGTACCACCTGATGTCTACCCATCATTACTTAACACTTTCATTTAAATCAATAATTTTAAATTCACTGGTTTGCTGTGCTAGGTATATTTCTTCAACAAACTTTAATGTAAATGTATAATTTAAATACATACCTATTTGAACAACAATGAAAATAGCCAGAAACAATGTTAAGAAGGAATGATAGACCACTGATTCTTAATAGATCCCCCTAAAGATACTTTTACACAGTGTATTGTGATCATACAGTCAAAGGCTTTGGCATAGTCAATAAAGAGGAAAGAGATGCTTTTCTGGAACTCTCTTGCTTCTTCCATGATCCAGCAGATGTTGGCAATTTGATCTCTGGTTCCTCTGCCTTTTCCAAAACCAGCTTCAACATCTGGAAGTTCACGTTTCACGTATTGCTGAAGCCTGGCTTGGAGAATTTTGAGCACTGCTTTACTACCATGTGAGATGAGTGCAATTCTGCAGTAGTTTGAATATTCTTTTGCATTGTCTTTCTTTGGGACTGGAATGAAAACTGACATTTTCCAGTCCTGTGGTCACTCCTGAGTTTTCCAAATTTGCTGGCATATTGAGTGCAGCACCTTCACAGCATCATCTTTCAGGATTTGGAATAGCTCCACTGGAATTCCATCACCTCCACTAGCTTTATTCATAGTGATGCTTCCTAAGGCCCACTTGACTTCACATTCCAGGATGTCTGGCTCTAGATGAGTGATCACACCATCGTGATTATCTGGGTCATGAAGATCTTTTTTGTACAGTTCTTCTGTGTATTCTTGCCACCTCTTCTTAATATCTTCTGCTTCTGTTAGGTCTAGACAGTTTCTGTCCTTTATCGAGCCCATTTTTGCATGAAATATTCCCTTGGCATCTCTAATTTTCTTGAAGAGATTTCTAGTCTTTCCCATGCTGTTCTTTTCCTCGATTTCTTTGCATTGATCGCTGAAGAAGGCTTTCTTTTCTCTTCTTGCTATTCTTTGGAACTCTGCATTCAGATGCTTATATCTTTCCTTTTCTCCTTTGCTTTTCGCCTCTCTTCTTTTCAGTGCTATTTGTAAGGCTTCTCCAGACAGCCATTTTGCTTTTTTGCATTTCTTTTCCATGGGGATGGTCTTGATCCCTGTCTCCTGTACAATGTCACGAACCTCATTCCATAGTTCATCAGGAACTCTGTCTATCAGATCTAGGCCCTTAAATCTATTTCTCACTTCCACTGTATAATCATAAGGGATTTGATTTAGGTCATACCTGAATGGTCTAGCGGTTTTCCCTACTTTCTTCAATTTAAGTCTGAATTTGGAAATAAGGAGTTCATGATCTGAGCCACAGTCAGCTCCTGGTCTTGTTTTTGTTGACTGTATAGAGCTTCTCCATCTTTGGCTGCAAAGAATATAATCAATCTGATTTCGGTGTTGACCATCTGGTGATGTCCATGTGTAGAGTCTTCTCTTGTGTTGCTGGAAGAGGGTGTTTGCTATGACCAGTGCATTTTCTTGGCAAAACTCTATTAGTCTTTGCCCTGCTTCATTCCGCATTCCAAGGCCAAATTTGCATGTTACTCCAGGTGTTTCTTGACTTCCTACTTTTGCATTCCACTTCCCTCTAATGAAAAGGACATCTTTTTTGGGTGTAAGTTCTAAAAGGTCTTGTAGGTCTTCATAGAACCGTTCAACTTCAGCTTTGTCAGCATTACTGGTTGGGGCATAGGCTTGGATTACTGTGATATTGAATGGTTTGCCTTGGAAATGAACAGAGATCATTCTGTCATTTTTGAGATTGCATCCAAGCACTGCATTTCGGACTCTTGTGTTGACTATGATGGCTACTCCACTTCTTCTGAGGGATTCTTGCCTGCAGTAGTAGATAAAATGGTCATCTGAGTTAAATTCACCCATTCCAGTCCATTTTAGTTCACTGATTCCTAGAATGTCCACGTTCACTCTTGCCATCTCTTGTTTGACCACTTCCAATTTGCCTTGATTCATGGACCTGACATTCCAGGTTCCTACACAATACTGCTCTTTACAACATTGGACCTTGCTTCTATCACCAGTCACATCCACAGCTTGGTATTGTTTTTGCTTTGGCTCCATCCCTTCATTCTTTCTGGAATTATTTTTCCACTGATTTCCAGTAGCATATTGGGCACCTACTGACCTGGGGAGTTCCTTTTTCAGTATCCTATCATTTTGCCTTTTCATACTGTTCAAGGGGTTCTCAAGGCAAGAATACTGAAGTGGTTTGCCATTCCCTTGTCCAGTGGACCACATTCTGTCAGACCTCTCCACCATGACCCATCCATCCTGGGTGGCCCCACAGCCATGACTTAGTTTCACTGAGTTAGACAAGGCCGTGGTCCTAGTGTGACCAGATCGTCTAGTTTTCTGTGATTATTTTTTCAGTGTGTCTGCCTTCTGATGCCCTATTGCAACACCTACCATCTTACTTGGGTTTCTCTTACTTTGGAGGAGGGGTATCTCCTCACGGCCACCCGTCCTGACCTTGAACATGAAGTAGCTCCTTTCAGCCCTCCTGCACCTGCGCAGCTGCCTCTCCTTGGATGTGGAGTTGCTTCTCTTGGCTGCTTCCCCTGACCTTGGAAGTGTGGTAGCTCCTCTCGGCCACCACCCCTGACCTCCGATGTGGGGTAGCTCCTCTCGGCCACTCCTGTGACGATACAACCTGGCACTCTCGGTCACCGCCCCTGACCTTGGGCTAGGGGTACCTCCTCTCGGTTGCACTTCTGTGCAGTCCGTTGCAGCTGGCACCCTTCTAGCTGGGGCTGTATCCACCTCTTAACAGTAATTCCTGCACAGAATTGTTTCACATCCATATTCTAAAGTAGACCTCCTCAAAATCTAAATGCAGTTGAACATAGATGCCTGGCATTCTCATACTGTCAGCTGATTTCAGAACAAAAAATTAGGAAAATGTTTTTTCTTTTGTATGTGATTATATTATCTCTGATTAAAAGTTCAGCTGCTTCCTTGTAAATAATGTGCCTGGGACACAGTTCCTGTCTGTAGTGAATAATATCGATATTTGCCCTTTAACTCGAGGCAAGATACTGAAGTGGCTTGCCATTCCTTTCTCCAGTGGACCACGTTCTGTCAGACCTCTCCACCATAACCCACCCTTCCATGAACAGTATGAAAAGGCAAAATGATAGGATACCAAAAGAGGAACTTCTCAGGTCATAAGGTGCCCAATATGCTACTGGAGATCAGTGGAGAAATAACTCCAGAAAGAATGAAGGGATGGAGCCAAAGCAAAAACAATACCAAGCTGTGGATGTAACTGGTGACAGAAGCAAGATCTGATGCTGTAAAGAGCAATGTGTAGGAACCTGGAATTTCAGGTCCATGAATCAAGGCAAATTGGAAGTGGTCAAACAAGAGATGGCAAGAGTGAACGTGGACATTCAGGAATCAGTGAACTAAAATGGACTGGAATGGGTGAATTTAACTCACATGACCATTATATCTACTACTGCGGGCAGTAATCACTCAGAAGAAATACAGTAGCCATCATGGTCAACAAAAGAGTCCGAAATGCAGTACTTGGATGCAATCTCAAAAACGACAGAATGATCTCTGTTCGTCTCCAAGGCAAATCATTCAATATCACAGTTATCCAAGTCTATGCCCCAACCAGTAATGCTGAAGAAGTGGAAGTTGAATGGCTTTATGAAGACCTACAAGACCTTTTAGAACTAACACCCAAAAAAAGATGTCCTTTTCATTAGAGGTTATTGGAATGCAAAAGTAGGAAGTCAAGAAACACCTGGAGTAACAGGCAAATTTGACCTTGGAATACGGAATGAAGCAGGGCAAAGACTAATAGAGTTTTGCCAAGAAAATGCACTGGTCATAGCAAACACCCTCTTCCAACAACACAAGAGAAGACTCTACACATGGACATCACCAGATGGTCAACACCGAAATCAGATTAATTATATTCTTTGCAGCCAAAGATGGAGAAGCTCTATACAGTCAACAAAAACAAGACCAGGAGCTGACTGTGGCTCAGATCATGAACTCCTTATT
>SJYX01019696.1:105738-140807 GCA_006410675.1 Oreotragus oreotragus | reverse complement strand
GGCAGATGACACCACCCTTATGGCAGAAAGTGAAGAGGAGCTAAAAAGCCTCTTGATGAAAGTGAAAGAAGAGAGTGAAAAAGTTGGCTTAAAGCTCAACATTCAGAAAACGAAGATCATGGCATCTGGTCCCATCACTTCATGGGAAATAGGTGGGGAAGCAGTGGAAACAGTGTCAGACTTTACTTTGGGGGGCTCCAAAATCACTGCCGATGGCGATTGCAGCCATGTAATTAAAAGACACTTGCTCCTTGGAAGAAAAGTTATGACCAGCCTAGATAGTATATTCAAAAGCAGAGACATTTCTTTGCCGACTAAGGTACGTGTAGTCAAGGCTACGGTTTTTCCTGTGGTCATGTATGGATGTGAGAGTTGGACTGTGAAGAAGGCTAAGCACCAAAGAATTGATGCGTTTGAACTGTGCTGTTGGAGAAAACTCTTGAGAGTCCCTTGGACTGCAAGGAGATCCAATCAGTCCATTCTGAAGGAGATCAACCCTGGGATTTCTTTGGAAGGAATGATGCTAAAGCTGAAACTCCAGTACTTTGGCCACCCCATGCGAAGAGTTGACTCATTGGAAAAGACTCTGATGCTGAGAGGGATTGGGGGCAGGAGAAGAAGGGGACGACAGAGGACAAGATGGCTGGATGGCCTCACGGACTCGATGGACGTGAGTCTGAGTGAACTCCGGGAGATGGTGATGAACAGGGAGGCCTGGCGTGCTGCGATTCATGGGGTCGCAAAGAGGCGGACACAACTGAGCCACTGAACTGAACTAAACTGAAGAACACAGTAGTTAGAGAGTAGGGGATGCAGGTGATTCCTAATCCTCTGGGTTTGGTCATATAGATGATGTTGATTTCACACTCTGAAACAGAACATGTAGACTACAGTTGAAGAGTTTTGAAATCTGCATTTGATCTGATTAATTTCAAGGTAAATAGCAGGTGATATAGAGGTCAAGATATAATTTAAATATCAATGATGTTCTATGAATACTCAAAATATAGTTGGTAGTTGAGGTCACTGATCTGAATGAGATTTCCTGGGATGTATATGAGGGAAAATACAAAAAAGAAGCACAAAGAGAAGAAAAAGGAGAGAAGAGGACAAGAGTAAAGAAGACAGTTTGAGAAGAGAAAAACAATTTTTTAAAAAGTAGAAAATAACTGGTACCATGAGCAAACTCTTGAAATTAACAGCTTTCAAAAGGCTTGAGAAATTTATGAACTCAATATACATATTTGCAACAAAATTTGTTACTATATGCAAGCATTTATCCCTACAGGAAAGAAAAAAAAAGAGCAGAGTAGGAATGTGAGGAGAGCCAATTGGTTAAAAATACTGATGTCACAGAAGGAAAGAAAAAGATCCAAAAAGAAGCATCATATATACCACTCCAGAAATACCAGATCAGAAAAGTTTTGAAAGTCATTTATTGCATTCCACAATGAGGATATCACAATGCTCTTGGCAAAAGAAAAATAGTTTTTGAATAAAAGAAGTAAATAGATTTAAGTTGGTTGAGAGTATCTAGAATATGATCACTTCTCTCAAGGAGTTAAAAACATAAGGGGGAAAAATGAGTAATATCAGAATTTAAGAAGTGCTTATAACCACATGGTTTTTGTTTGACTATTTACATGTGCTTTCTCAAAACCATTTAAAAAGGAAAACAATGGAAGAATTTTAAAAGATGAATGATATCAATCTGTAGAGATATCTGATGCGATATTTTCACCTGTCTTAAGTATGTGCTTTAAATACACTCTCTTGGAACATTAAAGGAAATCAAAATTCATGATTTCTGTTTGTATAAACTATATAAAGTAAATAGTTCCCTTTCTACTCAATCCTTCATGGGCTAAAGGGAATTAAAGTAGATAAAAACTTTAAATTATTTGAAGTTTAAGTAAGTAATTACAAATTTGCTATGAATGAGCTGTTTCAAATTAGAACAACACAGATGCTGTTGTTCTATTTAAGAAGCTATTCTCTCTGCAGAGAGCGGGTCATAGGCTTCTATACAAAAGTTTTAGCCTAGATCCTGCTGTCTTAGCATAAAAAGGCCAGTGGTGGGAAAAGAGGAGGGTTCTAGTGTTAAGAAACCATTTAACTGGCTTTTGATTTGATGCATAGAAACTAAAGTGCTCATAAAGATACAAGTAGCTAAATACAATAATAAATACTAGAGATAGCGTTTAACTAATTCAGTAGTACACGTGTTTATATGTGTGCTCAGTTGTGTCTAACCTTTGTGACCCGTGGACAGTGGCCCACCAGGCTCCTTCTCTCCATGGAATTTTCCAGGTAGGAGTACTGGAGCGGGTAGCTATTTCATACTCTACAGGATCTTTCAACCCAGGGATCAAACCCACATCTCTTGCCTTGGCAGGCAAATTCTTTACTATGGTGTCATCTGGGAAGCAAAAGTATATGTACATTTAATAAATGTTTAAAAAGCCTGGTATATATAGAGATTAAATATTATTTGCCTTAATGAAATAATTTTAGAATCATGAAGATGAAATGTCTTTTTTTCTATTCAATGTAAAATAGTGATTTAATATTTCATCAGTTCAGTTCAGTCTCTCAGTCATGTCTGACTCTTTGTGACTCCACAGACTGCAGCACACCAGGCTTCCCTGTCCATCAGCAACCCTTAGAGTTTGCGCAAACTCATGTCCATCGAGTCGGTGATGCCATCCAACCATCTCATCCTCTGTTGTCCTCTTCTCCTCCTGCTTTCAATCTTTCCCAGCATCAGGGTCTTTTCCAGTGAATCAGTTCTAGGGTATGGATTTCAACTACGTAGGTAAACATATTTAGGGATTACACACTTAGTGCAGTATATTTAGTGAGGTATCTTGATGAGGGTATATTTTGCATAAAATATATAGGAATAAATTGTTCTTCAGTGATTTAAATGTTCATTCACTTCTTTGCAGGTGTAGGATAGGTAATTTATAAACTTGAATAGTTAAAATCAGATACAGAAAGAATTAAAATAATGCTGAAGGCAATAATCACTATAGGCATCCAGAGAAGGGAATGATTATTGTAAGAAAAAAGTTTTTGAAGTGTGTAGCATGTATTTCCTATACATTAAGACATTATCACATGAACATTCAAAGTGTAGCTGATGCCATAGGAACACACAAATGGTCATATACTTTGTAAAAAGTTAAGTAAAAAAAGTTAACTACACTCTTCTATACATCAAAAGTGTAGAAACCTAAACTATTAGGTTTATTTATTAAACACTTATTTAATAAATACTCAACTAAATATTTATTAAATACCATTGAAATAGTTATTACTAGGCAATACATAATTGGAGAAGGAAATGGCAACCCACTACAGTGGGTTCTTGCCTAGAGAATCCCAGGGACAGGGGAGCCTGTTGGGCTGCTGTCTATGGGGTCGCACAGAGTCGGACCCGACTAAAGCGACTTAGCAGCAGCAGCAGGAGCAGCAGGCAATATATAAAGGCTGGCTTCTGAGAGTAAATTTCTTTGATTTTAAATTTTATTCTTGGTATCTTTTAGCTAATTAATTACATGCCTTGTACTTGAACTGTTATAAGCCAAGAGAGAGATCAGTGGTGTTTCAGGAGTTCTTTTGACTTTCTGAAAATTTCTTCCTCCTAAAGGTTATCAGCGATTCATAGTTCTAAACTGATACTGATATCCAGTGGCCACACACAGAAATATGACTTCACAATCAAATGTAACTGATATCCAGTGGCCACACACAGAAATATGACTTCACAATCAAATGTAACAGCCTTTATTTGCTTTTTCATGTAGTCACACCATACTGACGTTTCTGGTTTCTTTTTAATTAATTAATTAAATGAGCTGAATGAGACAACTAGAAACAAAATATCTGATCTACTTTAATTTTATTTTAATGTGTATATTTCAACAAGATTTTTCAATATAATATGACAGATTCAGTTTTGCTAATCACCAGTAGATGCTGTGCTCCAAAGATTAAACAGATACAGTAGTTTAAATAGAAATAACTGAATTAATTCAGGTAAAATAAAGATAATTTCTAGCTATTAACCTCATATTTCTACAAAAACAATATGGTCCCCTGTTTAACAATTTTAATGGGAATTTGGATAACCCTTATTAAATGTGTATTATTGTCACTTACCCAAATGCATTTATTTTAAAAAGATGCTAAAATAGGACTATGTACTTTGCATATAAGTTAAATAAGCAGGGTGACAATATACAGCTTTGACATACTCCTTTTCCTATTCAAGGGGCAAAAGAGGAGAGTAAGTAGGACTGGACTTGCCCTTGGCAGGTGGGGGAACTGAAGCAGGGGTCTGATTCCCACATCAGGGCAATTTTGGGGACAGAGGAGAAGCATTTGAGGCTGAGAGTGAAGCAACTGATATATAACAGTCTAAATGGAAGAGAATCACACAGACAATCCTTGCACAGCCATACATACTCCGGAGAGCAATGTGGGTCCCCTAGAAGGCACAATGGCTGGGAGCTGGAGTGTAGGGATTGTGGAGGAATCCAGGGTGAGGTCTGCTGATGACTGTGTGGAGACAGCCCGAGGGGACAGGAGACAGGAGATTGTAGTGGGAAATGCTTGTGGAGGAAAACCAGGCAGCCATGGAGGCAAGATAATACTGCTGAGTCATGTGAAGAGGGTGGAGCCATCATGTAGCCTCTCTATCCCCACACACCAGCACCGGGAAGCTAAAAAAAAATAGAGAAACTGGCCCTTTAATCACTTCGTGCAGGGAACAGCAGAGTAGGATGCCAGCCAGGGGGCCCCTTTAAGTGCCTGAATGGGTGAAGCAACAGAGAAGGGCCAGCCTTCTGATAGGCCTTCTGATCACCAGCTGCCATAGGCTAGAAAAAGACTCTGATAGGGCCATAGCTTCTGCAACTGAGACAGTCAGTGTTCCTGCACACGTGGCACCACCAGGGTCCCCACGACCCAAGCAGCTGTGCCACCTTCATGCTCAATTCTCACTGGGACAGAGCTGCCACAGGCTAGATAAAGCCCTAATAACACCAAATCCCCTATGACCGCCACCAACACTCCTGAAGAGCCAGCATTGCCAGGGTCCCCACAATCCAAGCAATCACACCATCCCTATGCATGATCCCAGCAACTGCACCACCTCTGTGCATGATCCCCACTCAAAAGAGTTGCCAGAGGGTAAAAAAAATCCTGCGTCCATGCATGGTGGGTCGTTTTGGTCATGTCTGATTCTTTGTGACCCTGTGGACTGTGGCCTGCTGGGTTTATTTACCCATGGGATTCTCCAGGCAAAAATACTGGAGTGGATTGCCCTGACCTTCTTGAGCACCATATTTCCTGCTGCCCTAGCTGCCTCCTACCCTGAGTACCCAGTGCTGCCAGGGCCCTTGTGACCTAAGCAGCTGCACCACCTCCACACCTGGCCCTCACTGGAGCAGACCCAAGTCCCCCAGGGCAGCCTCAGGAGCAAACCCCTGTGGATGACTCAAACGCAGAGGTGGAGATAAAACCACAGTTGAAACCCAGGGTCAGTGCAGCTAAGGAAGAAGACCCAAAACCTTCCCACCAGCTGTACAAGCTGCAGACTAAATCCACACTATCAACTAGGCAGACTAAAGGAAAATGAGAGTTTCCATAAAAGAAAACACACTGGTTCTGACAGTTGTGTACACTGGAGACAAAGCCACACAGGAGTAGGACCAGATTAGAGTCTGAGCTGCCTCCACAGCAGGTCCAGAGACCAGCCCAGTATTGGAGGGTATCCTAGGGAGGTGAGGTGGACTGTGACTCCCAGCGAGGGAAAGGACTCTGACAGCCAAGATTCAAGAAAAACATTTATTATTCTTATATTTTGACTTATTCTGCTGTTGCTTCTGGATTATTTTTTCTTTTCTTTTTTTCATTTTATTTCCTTTTCTCCCCTTTCCTCCACTCTGTTAGTGCAGCTGTTGATTTTACTAGTGCTATTAAATCTACTTAAGCTTTTCAAAAATCACACTTTATATATATATATATATACTTTTGCCTCTACAATAGCCTTTCATGGTTCTGTGGGGTTTTCCTATTTATCTTTTGTTTTCTCTTATATTTTTTCCACTTTTTTTTATTACTTTTTAAATTTTTAAAATTTATTATTATTTTCTCTATACTTACTCTTTTGTTTGTTTTTTCCACTCTTCTTTTTCCCATTGTAATCTTGAATATATATAAATCTTCATCTACCTCTATTTAACTTTGCATTTTTATTCTTTCTTTTCCTCACATGTTTGTTAGTTTGCTTTGTTTTCATTGCTTTTTTTCCCCAGTTGACACCTTACTATAGCTTTTTTTTTCCAATTTGTGCTTTAGTTNTTGAATATATATAAATCTTCATCTACCTCTATTTAACTTTGCATTTTTATTCTTTCTTTTCCTCACATGTTTGTTAGTTTGCTTTGTTTTCATTGCTTTTTTTCCCCAGTTGACACCTTACTATAGCTTTTTTTTTTCCAATTTGTGCTTTAGTTATTTTTGTTTTTAACAGGTGGATATCATTTTTTGTTTCCTTTGTTCACTGGGTCAAAATATTGTACTTTATTATTTTTTTAACTGTTCTGGTATTGTTAATCCTTGGAAGGAAAGTTATGACCAACCTAGACAGCATATTAAAAAGCAGAGACATTATTTTGTCAACAAAAGTCCATCTAGTCAAGGCTATGGTTTTTCCAGTGGTCATGTATGGATGTGAGAGTTGGACTATAAAGAAAGCTGAACACAGAAGAATTGATGCTTTTGAACCATGGTGTTGGAGAAGACTCTTGAGAGTCCCTTGGAATGCAAGTAGATCCAACCAGTCAATCCTAAAGGAAATCAGTCCTGGCTATTCATTGGAAGGACTGATGTTGAAGCTGAAACTCCAATATTTTGGCCACTTGATGCAAAGAGCTGACTCATTGGAAAATATCCTGATGTAGGGAAAGATTGAAGGCAGGAGGAAATGGGGACAACAGAGGATGAGATGGTTAGATGGCATCACCAACTCAATGGATATGAGTTTGGGTAAACTCTAGGAGTTGGTGATGGACAGGGAGGCCTGGTGTGCTGCGGTTCATGGGGTTGCAAAGAGTCAGACACGACTGAGCGACTGAACTGACCATAACAGTACATGTGTATATTACATTATTTTAGTTATTATTTGCCTGATTTTGTCATTGCCATTTGCCTCAAGTGTGACTTTTGTTTCTTGTTTTTGTGTTTGTTTTAATCCCATTTAATGCCACAACACAGAGAAGGCAATGGCAACTCACTCCAGTACTCTTGCCTGGAAAATCCCATGGATAGAGGAGCCTGGTAGGCTGCAGTCCATGGGGTCGTGAAGATGGACACGACTGAGCGACTTCACTTTCACCTTTCACTTTCATGCACTGGAGAAGGAAATGGCAATCCACTCCAGTGTTCTTGCCTGAAGAATCCCAGGGACAGGGGAGCCTGGTGGACTGCCGTCTATGAGGTCACACAGAGTCAGACACGACTGATGCAACTTAGCAGCAGCAGCAGCAATGCCTCAACAAACCACCTATGAAATTTCTGCTCCCCAGCCGTAGATCAAGCCCTGAGCCTTTGGATTGGGAGCACTGACTCCAAGACCCTAGACTAACAAAGAACTCCTAACCCTAGGGAGGATTAATTAGTCAGAACTTACACAAAGGCAACCACTTGTATACAAAACCCAGTAGCACACAACTGCCAACAGCACCCTGTGCAGGATGTCTCATTCAAACAATAAACAAGACAAAAATACAAACACAATCATCAGCAGACGGGATTACCACCTCATACAGCCCTGCTCATGAGAGGGAAAAAAAAAAAAACACCTCGCCTCCTCCCACCAGAATACAAGCACAAATCACACCCAACATGAAGTTTACATAAACCACTGAACCAAACTTATGAAGGCAGAAACCAAAAGGAAGATAGAATTCAAACTCAAAGCCTGAGAAAAGGAGACCTCAAACACATTAAGCTTAAAAAAAAAAAAAAATGATGAAAAGGCAGAGAAATACTGTGCAAATTAAGGAACAACCTAGAAACACATAAGTCCATATAAATGAAGAGGAAATAGGCAAATACTGAAAAATTATTTAGAATAATGATAGAAAGATGATCCAAAACCTCAAAAATAGAATGGAGAAAATGCAAGAATCAACTAACAAAGACCTAGAAGAAATAAAGAATAAGCAAACAGATACAAGTAACACAATTACTGAAATTAAAAATACTCTAGAAGAAATCAACAGGTGAATTCTTCTGAGGCAGAAGAACAGATAAGGGAGCTGGAAGACAAAATGGTGGAAATAACTGCTGAAGAGCAGAATAAAGTAAAAAGAATGAAAAGAACTGTGGATAGATTCAGAGACCTCTGGGACAATATTAAATGCACCAATATTTGAATTACAGGGGTCCTAGAAGAAGAAGAAAAAAAGAAAGTGTATGTGAAAAATTTTGAAGAGATATATTTGAAAAATTCCCCAACATGGGAAAGGAAATAGTCAATCAAATTCAAGAAACACAGAGTCTTGAGAGGGTAACAGATAGGAAGGTGTCAACTACAAATTGGCACTTACCAAGGGCATTGTCAATAAGTGAACAAAAAAGACATTTGCCATCTGCCTCTATGGAGATTGAACCCCATGCTGCTTCAGCTGTTGACCTTCAACAACCCCTGTTGGAGTGGGGGGTGGTGGTTTCAGGGTGGATTGAGGCACTCTGTGGTCCAGGAAATCTAGAGAGACAGGTCTTTAGATAGTTGGATGTTTTTAGGAACAGACATTATGATCTCAATCCTTGCATCTCCTCACATCTAGATAAGCACTTCAGACCTAAAGACACATATAGACTGAAAGTGAGAGGATGGAAAAATATATTTCATGCAAACAGAAATCAAAAGAAAATTGGAGTAGCAATCCTCATATCAGACAAAGTAGACTTTAAAATAAAGAATAGTACAAGAGATAAGGAAGGATACTACATAATGATCGAGGGATCAATACAAGAGGAAGATGAACAACTGTTAATATGTATGCACTCAACATAGGGGCACTTCAATACATAGGACAAACATTAACAGACATAAAATGAGGAATTGACAGTAGCACAATAATATTAGGAGACTTTAACACCCCTTTACACAAATGGACAGATCATCAAAATAGAAAATTAATAAGGAAATGCAAGCCTTAAATGACACATTAGACCAGATGGATCTCACTGATATTTTCAGGACATTCCATCCAAATGCAGAAGAATACACCTTCTTCTCATGTGCACATGGAAAGTCTCCAGGATAGACCACATCTTAGGTCATAGATCAAGCCTCAGTAAATTTAAGAAAATTGAAATCATATCAAGCATCTTTTCTGACCACAAAACTATGAGACTAGATATCAACCACAAGAAAAAAAAATTGTAAAAATAAACCCCACAAACACATGAAATTAAACATTACATTTCAAAATAAACAGGTTACTGAAAAAATCAAAAGGGAAATTTTAAAAAACTTCTAGAAACAAATGACAATGAAAACACAACAACTGAAAACCAGCAACGACAACAACAAAACAACCAAAGTTGGCAGAAAGAAAGAAATCATAAAGATCAGAGCAGAAATAAGTGAAAAAGAAATGATAGAAACAATAGTCAAGATTAATAAAACTAAAAACTGGTTCTTTGAGACGATAAACAAAATTACAAACCTTTAGCCAGATTCATCAAGAAAAAAGAGAGAAGAATCAGAGGGATGATGTGGGGTGGGAGGTGGGAGGGGGGTTCATGTTTGGGAGTTCTTGTAAAAAAATAAATAAATACAAAAAAATAAAATAAAATAAAAAAAGAAATGAAAAAGAAGAGGTTACAACAGACATTCAGTTCAGTTCAGTTCAGTTCATTTGCTCAGTTGTGTCCCCATGAATAGTGTCCCTGTGGGGTGGGAGGTGGGAGGGGGGTTCATGTTTGGGAGTTCTTGTAAAAAAATAAATAAATACAAAAAAATAAAATAAAATAAAAAAAGAAATGAAAAAGAAGAGGTTACAACAGACATTCAGTTCAGTTCAGTTCAGTTCATTTGCTCAGTTGTGTCCCCATGAATAGTGTCCCTATGAATCACGACCCCATGAATCTCTGCGACCCCATGAATTGCGGCACACCAGGCCTCCCTGTCCATCACCAACTCCCGGAGTTCACTCAGACTCACGTCCATTGAATCAGTGATGCCATCCAGCCACCTCATCCTCTGTCGTCCCCTTCTCCTCCTGTCCCCAATCCCTCCCAGCATCAGAGTCTTTTCCAATGAGTCAACTCTTCGCACGAGGTGGCCAAAGTACTGGAATTTCAGCTTCAGCATCATTCTTTCCAAAGAAATCCCAGGGCTGATCTCCTTCAAAATGGACTGGTTGGATCTCCTTGCAGTCCAAGGGACTCTCAAGAGTCTTCTCCAACACCACAGTTCAAAAGCATCAGTTCTTCAGCACTCAGCTTTCATCACAGTCCAACTCTCACATCCATACATGACCACAGGAAAAAACATAGTGTTAATTGCTGCTGCTGCTGCTCAGTCACTTCAGTTGTGTCCGACTCTGTGCGACCCCATACATGACACATCCATACATGACCACTGGAAAAAGTGGTCAAGAGTGGTTTAAATTTCACTGAGTAGAGTTGTCACTCATTCACAATAGAAAAGTGTAAAGAAGTAAAATTCTCACTGTTTGCAGATACTGAGAGAATAATTCTTAGGTTGATAAGAAGTCCAGCAGAGTCCCTGAGGAGGAGAAAGGAGTCTGGGGCTCTCGAGAAGGAGAAAAGAACAAACTTTTTCTACATTCCTTCATCTTGATCACATAAAACCTTTTTCTCTTTAAGTCCAGAGCTGATTATTACACAATGAAGCTATTCATCTTAAACACTCTACCAATGATTATGTAATAACAATGTATCCTGCTTGGGGACAAGTTTCTCCTTCTCGGGAACCTTCTGACTAATCCTGTCATCTTAAAATGTATATTATGGAAGTGGGTTTGGTAAGATCTTTCTATTGTTACTTCTAATCTTATTAATTTAAGATATATGTTGTGGGAATGGGTCTGGTAAATGTATATAAGGCCTTGATGAGACTAGCAAGGGGGGGCACTCTCTACCCCCTTCTGATGTCTGTGTCGGAATATTTCTCTGTACCTTTTCACTTTAATAAAACTGCTCCACAAAAACTCTGAGTGATCAAGCCTGGTCCCTGGTCCTGAAGCTAAATCTTCTTCTTTGGAGATCACAAATCTGACATAGTTCACCATAAGCTATCAATGCTGTATGTAGAAAACCCTAAAAAAAAAAAAATCAGAAAATTATTAGAGCTAGTCAGTGAATTAGCAAAGTAGCAGGATACAAAATTAATACACAGAAATCACTTGCATTAGTATATACTAATAATGAAAAATCAAAAAGAGAAATTAAGGAATCAATCTCATTCACCATTGCAACAAAAAGAATAAAATATTTAGGAATAAACCTACCTAAAGAGACAAAAGAGCTGTATGACCTGGAGGGATGGTATGGGGAGGGAGGTGGGAGGGGGGTTCAGGATGGGGAACATGTGTAACGCCCATGGCAGATTCATGTTGATGTGTGGCAGAACCAATACAATATTGTAAAGTAATTAGCCTCCAATTATAATAAATAAATTTAAACTTAAAAAAATTATGAGAAACTGATGAAAGAAATCAAAGATGACAAACAGATGGAGAGATATTCCACGTTCCTAGGTTGGAAGAATCAATATTGTGAAAATGATTATACTACCAAATGCAATCTACAGATTCAGTGTGATACCTATTAAATTACNATGGGGAGGGAGGTGGGAGGGGGGTTCAGGATGGGGAACATGTGTAACGCCCATGGCAGATTCATGTTGATGTGTGGCAGAACCAATACAATATTGTAAAGTAATTAGCCTCCAATTATAATAAATAAATTTAAACTTAAAAAAATTATGAGAAACTGATGAAAGAAATCAAAGATGACAAACAGATGGAGAGATATTCCACGTTCCTAGGTTGGAAGAATCAATATTGTGAAAATGATTATACTACCAAATGCAATCTACAGATTCAGTGTGATACCTATTAAATTACCAATGACATTTTCCACAGAACTAGGAAAAAATTTCACAATTGATATGGAAAAAAACCCAAATAGCCAAAGCAATCTTGAGGAAGAAGAATGGAGCTGGAGGAATCAAGCTTCCTGACTTCACACTATACTACAAAACTACACTCTTCAAGACAGTATGGTACTGGCACAAAAGCAGAAATATAGACCAAGGGAACCAGATAGAAAGCTCAAAGATAAACCCACACAACTATGGGTACCTTACTTTTGACAAAGGAGACAAGAATATACAATGGAGAAAAGACAGTCTCTTCAATAAGTGGTGCTGGGAAAACTGGACAACCATGTAAAAGAATGAAATTAAAATACTTCCTAACACCATACACAAAGATAAACTCAAAATGCATTCAGTTCAGTTACTCAGTTGTGTCCGACTCTTTGTGACTGAGTCAGCATGCCTGGCCTCCCTGTCCATCACCAACTCCCGGAGTTTACTCAGACTCAGGTCCATTGAGTTGGTGATGCCATCCAACCATCTTACCTTCTGTCATCCCCTTCTCCTTCAATTCCCATCCCCTTTGATCTTGAACAGCATCAGGGTCTTTTCCAAAGAGTCAGTTCTTCTCATCAGGTGGCCAAACTATTAGAGTTTCAGCTTCAACATCAGTCCTTCCAATGAACACCCAAGACTGATCTCCTTTAGGATGGACTGGTTGGACCTCCTTGCAGGGAGGGATTGCAAGTCCCCCAAGGGACTCTCAAGAGTCTTCTCCAATACCACAGTTCAAAGCATCAATTCTTCGGTGCTCAGCCTTTTTCACAGTCCAACTCTCACATCCATACATGACTAGTGGAAAAACCATAACCTTGACTAGATGGACCTTTATTGGCAAAGTAATGTCTCTGCTTTTCAATATGTTGTCTAGGTTGGTCATAACTTTTCTTCCAAAAAGTAAGCATCTTTTAATTTCATGGCTGCAATCACCATCTGCAGTGATTTTGGAGCCCAAAAGCATGAAGTCTGACACTGTTTCCCCATCTATTTTCCATGAAGTTATGGGACCAGATGCCATGATCTTAGTTTTCTGAATGTTGTGTTTTAAGCCAATTTTTTCATTCTCCTCTTTCACTTTCTTCAAGATGTTCTCAAGAAACACCTGGAGTAACAGGCAAATTTGGCCCTGGAGTACAGAATGAAGCAGGACAAAGGCTCATAGAGTTTTGCCAAGAGAACGCACTGATCATAGAAAACACTGTCTTCCAACAACACAAGAGAAAACTCTACACATGGACATCACCAGATGGTCAACACTGAAATCAGATTGNGGAGTACAGAATGAAGCAGGACAAAGGCTCATAGAGTTTTGCCAAGAGAACGCACTGATCATAGAAAACACTGTCTTCCAACAACACAAGAGAAAACTCTACACATGGACATCACCAGATGGTCAACACTGAAATCAGATTGATTCTATTCTTTGCAGCCAAAATGTATTCAAGATCTAAATGTAAGACCAGAAACTATAGCACTCTTAGAGGATAACATAGGCAGAACACTAGATGACATAAATCAAAGCAAGATCCTCTATGACTCACCCCCTAGGTATTGGAAATAAAAATAAACAAGTGGGATCTAATTAAATTGAAATTTTTTGCACAGCAAAGGAAACTATAAACAAGGTGAAAAGAAAACCCTCAGAATGGGAGAAAATAATAGCAAGGGAAACAACTGACAAAGGATTAATTTTCAAAATATACAAGCAGCTCATACATCTCAATACCAGAAAAACAAATAATCCAATCAAAAAGTGGGAAAAAGACCTAAACAGACATTTCCCCAAAGAAGACACACAGATAGCTAACAAACACATGAAAATATGCTCAACATCACTCATTATTAGAGAAATAAAAATCAAAACTACAATGAGATATCACTTCACACTGATCAGAATGGCCATCATTAAAAGTCTACAAACAATAAATGCTGGAGAGGTTGAGGAGAAAAGGAAACCCTCTTGCACTGTTGGCAGCAATATAAATTGATATAGCCACTGTCTTCCACTATGGAAGACAGTATAGAGAGTCCTTTAAAAATAGCATAAAACCACCATATGACCCAGAAATTCCACTACTAGGCACATACCCTGAGTTTAAAACTAGGCATAAAACCCAAAGTTTAAAAAGACACATGTACCCCAATGTTCACTGAAGCACTATTTACAATAGCTAGAACATGGAAGCAACCTAGATGTCCATTGAGAGGTGAATGGATAAAGAAACTTTGGTACATATATACAATGGAATATTGCTCAGCCATAAAAAGAAATGAATTTGAATCAGTTCTACTGAGGTGGATGAACCTAGAGCCTATGATTTATACAGAGTAAAGTAAGTGAGAAAGAGAAAGGTAAATATCATATACTAACTCATATATATGGAATTTAGAATGATGGTACTGATGAAATTTTATGCAGGGCAGCAGCAGAAACACAGACATAGAGAACATACATGTGGACATGGCAGGACAGGGAGGAAGGAGAAGGTGAGATGTATGGAGAGAGTAACATGGAAACTTTCATTACCATGTATAAAATAGATAGCCAATGGGAACTTATTGTATGACTTAGGAAACTCAGACAGGTGGTCTATAACAACCCAGAGGGGTGAGATGGGCAGGGAGATGGGAGGGAGGTTTAAGAGGGAGGGGACATATGTATACCTGTGGCTGATTCATGTTGAAATTTGGCAGAAACCAACAAAATTCTGTAAAGCAATTACCCTTCAACTAAAAAATAAATAAACTAAAACACACACACCTTAAGGTAACAGTCATGGCAAGGACAAAGAGGGAAAAAGCCTGTTTGAGTAAAGGATTAAGAGACCTCCTTTCCCCCACTTGTGGGACAAGGAAGATACCACACAAGCCCAGAATGGCTCCTTGTGGGTCAAAGGCAAGTTAGAATGCCTGGCCATAATGAATCTTGCTCCTCCCAGAAGCCTTCACTTTGAAATCCATTTTGGCTGAGGGGTATATACACACCCCAGGGGAGGGACCAAGGGGAGGTCAGGTGTGAAAAAGGAAATCAGACAATTGGCCTGAAGGAAGACAAAGGCCTAGAAGAACTGATCTATATAAATTACTTAACTGCCTCTTTACCATGCTCCTCCTCTCTAGGGCCCTTCCTAGATATATTTTGCAAGACTCCCCATAATCTTTCTCTCAAGGTGTGCATCTCTGCCTTGCTTCTGTCTTAACTAAACAAACTGCTTCATTTTGTGCACTCCCACTTATTGTTGTGCTATGTCTCTAATAATAAAGTTTGTACCTGCATTTACACTTTCTGCCTCTGTGATAAATGCATTTTTCACTGGGGGCAAAGATCCATGGAAAAATAGCTCCCAGCCTCTAGACCAGCAAGGGCTAGTGGCTGGGATTTCTGGTTCTCATCCAGTATATCCAGGTTCAATTCCTGGGCAGGAAATTAAGATCTCACTTTACACCACTGCTTGCTGCTGCCTCATTGAAATCAATATCACTTAACCATCCATTCTATTCTAGCATTTTTAAGGGATTTAAGTTCTCTTTACATTGAAGAGTGAAGTACTCACAGCAAGAGAGACCAACCCAGAAAAATATTCCAGTTATGTTACATTTGAATGCTTCAGAGATGAACAAGAAAAGCATTATTACAGACTGAATATTTCTGTACCCATCAAATTCACATGTTAAAATTCTAACCCCTGATATGATGATATTAGGAGGTAGGGCCCTTGCTGGGTTATCAGGTCATAAGATGGAGCCCTCATGAATAAGATTCATGTCCTGTACCTTTGAGGTTCTTTGGCCTAAGAATTAAATTGATGTGAGTCAGATTAACAGGAGAATATACAACAAAAGTTGTATACATGGGACAGACCCAGGAAATCTGAGGAACTCAAGCAAATGATTGAAGTCCTCACTTTAAATACCATCTTCAATTAAAAGCAACAAAGGATTTGGGCAGCAGGAAGTAGGGGTAGCAGGAACTTCAAAGGGGAGGCAGACAGTTGACATGGAGATGGAAATGTAAATATTTTGTAAACAAGTATTTGTTGGGACAGGCAGAGACAGTGCACTGGTTGATGAATAAGGAATCAGTCCCTGGCTCCTTACTTCTTGAATGATAGACTTTGCTGCAGCTGTGAGAACACCTTTGAAAGAGATAACCCTATTTCTCCAGTAAAATGTTTAAGATACCTAAAGAAGTCACTGGGTTTCCCAGGGAAGTAAGGCATTATGACTCTCCGCATTAGCTTAGGACATGACCGCAAGTTTTATTGATCACAGAGGCTTCCCCAGGCAAAGCTGCATGCATGCTGTTCACTCTCTCCTATTCAGTCCTGCATCCCAACACTGAGAAAATGGCCTGACACATGATTTATTACTTAGTCCAAGGTAGCTCTGTTCACTGCACAAGAAGCCAATGAATCTGAGGGATGAGGTGTTAAGGCAGGGAATATGACTAAATTTGGAAAGCCAGTGGACCAAGAAGATGGCAGATTAATGTCTGAAAATAACCATCTTCTCCAGGTTTGGATGTCCGATTCCTTTATGAATCAGAGATTGGGGGAGATGTGTAAACAAAGTAAGAAGACCATTTAATTCTTGCAAATATCTCCTAGAATGGCAAGCTTCAGGAAGGGGGATGTGTTAGTCCCTTTTTTCTTACAATCATTCACAGGTGGGCAGAGTTAAATTACCTCCCTGTGAACTAAACAAAGGTTGTTGAATATAGTTCCCTGGGCTACATACAGTATGACTGTTGCAGAGAAGCCAATTCTGACTCCATGTTGGAAACTGTTTCTTTGATTTGCATTTTGTTGCTTTTGTTATTACAATCATACATAATAGCCTGCCTCAGCAGACCCTGACCCTCTTCCTTTGTTCAGCTCATAGATAATGTAACCTTGCCCACCCATTAATGTTGTTTTTCAGTCATCCAGTCATGTCTGACTTTTTGTGATCCCGTGGACTTCAGCACTCCAGGTCTCCCTGTCCCTCATCATCTCCCAGAGTTTGCCCAAGTTCACTTTCATTGCATTGGTGATGCCATCCAGCCATCTCATCCTCTGACTCCATCTTCTCCTTATGCCCTCAATCTTTCCCAGCATCAGGGACTTTTCCAGTGAGTCACCTGTTCACATCAGGTGACCAAAATACTGCAGTTTCAGCTTTAGCATTAGTCCTTCCAATGAGTATTCAGGGTTGATTTCCTTTAGGATTGACTGGTTTGATCTCCTTGCTGTCCAAGACTCTCAGGAGTCTTCTCCAGCACCACAGTTTGAAGGCATCAATTCTTTGGTGCTCTGCCTTCTTTAAGGTCCAGCTCTTACAACTGTGTGTGACCACTTCTCAGGGCCACCTATTAATAGCTACAACAAAAAGAAGAGATTAACACATCCTTCCAAAGGCTGGCCCTTCCTGGATATATTTTGCAAGACTGAAGACCCTTTTTACTTCCTCACTGCCTTTCCCTCTCTATTCTGCCTTTAGTTCTTCATTGCTTCTCTCTCTCTGACTCTTTAAGAGGCCCTGGCATCCAGACCCCAACAAGATGGATATTTTAAGATATTAGCCTGCCATCTTCTCAGTCAGCCAGCTTTCCGAACAAAGTCATATTACTTGCTTCAAAAACTGGTCCCTCAGACTCATTGGCCTCTTGTGTGACAAGCAGAGTGAGCTTAGACTATCCACCCTACATACAATAAAGGCATTGATCCTTTACTTAACAGAGAGATGTGTAGAAGAGGGTGGCCAGGAGAAGCCCCTTCTCTCCATTTCTAACTATAAATGAAATGGATCAGGAGTGACTCATCTCCTAGGGACATTAAGGAAAGCTATTTGACTCACATGTGTTTCAAGGGGATGGGGAGTGTGGGATGGGCAGGTCCTGGTTCTGGGTCTCACAAGTGGGCTCCCTTGTGCTGCATTTCCCTCTCTGGGTGTCCTTGGCTATTGCTAACAAACCAGGACTGGACCAGTTACCATACCCACCTGGGTCCCAGGCATGAGAATGGTGGCAGCATCTGGCCTTTAGGAGCAAGGCATGGCAGGACACATTGGCTTCTCCCTACAATTTTTCTTCACAGAAAGTCCTTAAAGAAAACTACCATTTGGAACCCAAAGAACTAGCCACTTGTCACCCACGCACTTTTCACTTTCCCATACTGCAAGATGCATCGGGGCAAATATGTTGCATGAGGAAAAGGCATCTGGCAGGATTTGTCATGGACACTTACCCCCAGGTCACCATCACAACCACCGCTGGCCAGAGAGGGTGAGAAGCTACAGCTGGGGCAGAAATGCATGTGCAAAGGCCTCTGAGCCAAGCTTGAGAAAACAGGAGACCTGGGGAGGGTCAGTGCCTGTGACGATCCGGGTATTGGCTTGGCCTAGTTGCTCTGGGGAGAAGGAAATGGCAACCCACTCCAGTACCCTTGCCTGGAGGATCCCATGGACAGAGGAGCCTAGTGCAGAGTCAGACACGACTGAGTGACTAACACACACATACAGTTGCTCTGGATCCCACAGTTTGAGTCAGGTTTTGTCCCATTTTAGGGGAACAATGGGAGAAGAAAATGGCAACCCACTCCAGTGTTCTTGCCTGGAGAATCCCAGGGATGGGGGAGCTTGGTGGGCTGCTGTCTATGGGGTTGCACAGACTGAAGTGACTTAGCAGCAGCAGCAGCAGGGGAACAAATAGCCCTACCCTAGTGCACCAGCATTAACAAGGTCATAAGCACGACCCACACCTCTAAACCCTTGACTGTTACCAAGAAAGTCATTTGAGCACAAACTTCAGCACATCCCACCCCCCGAACCCTGCTGGGTCTCCAGGAAAGGTGCATTTTCAGCTGGACTCACAACTTCCTCTGTTGTTATGTAGGGCTGAATATTGACTGCAGACATTTAATTCCAATTTAATTATCTTTTCCTAGTGCAGCTTGGGTTTGACAGGCATCAGGAAAGGCGAGTTAATCACAGGCATCTGCTCATTAGCATATTCTTCCCTTAATAACCACGGTGCTACCACCACAGCTGTGCCGGCCCCACAGGTGCTGCACTAAGAAGGGGCTCCGGAGGGGCTTCAGGAGGGGGCTCAGTTGCCTGGGGGCTGGCAGAGCTCATTCAGAACTCTTCTCAGGGTCAAGAGCAATGCCCAGGACTACAGAGACCTACGTCTGCCAGGCTTGAAGAGGAAGTTGTTCCCAGTGCCCTTAGGAGGAGGGGGAGGACTCCAGGCCCACCCCCATCTGTATTTGCAACCCCAGGGAGCCCACTTGCCCCTGTTCTCCTGAGGAAAGCCAACCTCATCAGTTATCCTGTTGCTCCACCTTTAATCTCATGGTTAAAAATCTTTTGATTAAAATACACACACACTCACCAGACACACACACTTTAAAATAGTTTCAAGATATAGAGAACAAATTAGTGGTTTCCACTGAGGAGAGAGAAGAGAGGAGGGGCAAGATGAGGGTATGGGATTAAGGTGTAGAGACTACTGTGTTGTCTGCGCTAGGTCGCTTCAGTGTGCCCCACTCTTTGCAATCCCATGAACTGTAGCACCATGCCAGGCTCTTCTGTCCATGGGATTCTCCAGGCGAGAATACTGGAGTGGATTGCCCTGCCCTCCTCCAGGGGATCTTCCCAACCTGGAGATCTAACCGGCCTCAATTACGACCACTGCATGGCAGGTGAGTTTTTTTATCAATAGCACCAGCTGGGAAGCCCCAGTGGAAACTACTATGTATAAAATAAGATAAATTACAAGTATATACTGAACAGCACAGGGAATATAGCCAACATTTTATAATAATGTTTAATAGAGTATAATTAATATATTCATTCAGTATGTTGTACACCTGAAACTAAATAATACTGTAAATTAAACTATACTTCAGTTAAAAATAATCTTCATGTCTGGCTTTTTTCCCACATGTTTGGTGATTCTTGGGGACCCCTGTTATCTCTTGCCTGTTCCTTGTGGCTACTACAACTGGCCTCCTAACTCCTCTTTATCTCACTTTCTGGTCATCAATTCAATGCCTCATCCTGAAAGTCTTCCTTTCCATGCCTCACACCTGTCTCTTGATTCCTTGCTCCTTTAAAAAGGAGTATCTGGGATTTCCCTGATGGTCCAGTGGTTAAGACTCTGCACTTCCACTGCAGGGGACACAGGTTTGATCCCTGCTTGGCCCCACCTGACCTTCCTGAGCTCATCTGCCATTACCCGACATCCCACACTTGTGGGATGCACAGGGGGTCCTGTCGTTTGGCAACAAGCTACTTGAAGATAGGATGTTTTGATTTATTCATCTTTCCTTCCTCCAGAATGCTGGCACAGCTCTGGGAACATAGAAGGTTCTGAAGCCCACTGGTTGAATGAAGGAATGGATGAACAAACTGCTGGGGTGTTTGTCCAGTGCATGAGAGTTCAGGAGTCAAAAAAAGAGGGTGGATCCCGGCTGCTCCCCAGGCCGACGGTTCTTGTGAGGAACCCAAACCTCTTTTGGAGAAGGCAATGGCAACCCACTCCAGTACTCTTGCCTGGAAAATCCCATGGACAGAGGAGCCTGGTAGGCTGCAGTCCATGGGATCGCTAGGAGTAGGACATGACTGAGCGACTTCACTTTCACTTTTCACTTTCATGCATTGCAGAGGAATGACAACCCACTCCAGTATTCTTGCCTGGAGAATCCCAGGTCCCGGGGAGCCTGATGGGCTGCCGTCTATGGGGTTGCACAGAGTCAGACACGACTGAAGCGACTTAGCAGCAGCAGCAGCAAACCTCTTCATTAGCCATGTTACCTTTTGAAAACAATTGCAATAGTTTGCCATGCTTTAGGAAAAGAAAGATATTCTAAGCTTTTGTAAGTATTGTTTAAAGTCATCCTGGCTGTCAAAACAGAAGCATATTCAGTTACTTTAATAATTCCTGGTTTTGGACCAGTTAAATCAACTGTGATAGTTTCATATAATAAAATGTTTACACAATTATTTTTTGACCCACACCTCTAAACCCTTGACTGTTACCAAGAAAGTCATTTGAGCACAAACTTCAGCACATCCCACCCCCCGAACCCTGCTGGGTCTCCAGGAAAGGTGCATTTTCAGCTGGACTCACAACTTCCTCTGTTGTTATGTAGGGCTGAATATTGACTGCAGACATTTAATTCCAATTTAATTATCTTTTCCTAGTGCAGCTTGGGTTTGACAGGCATCAGGAAAGGCGAGTTAATCACAGGCATCTGCTCATTAGCATATTCTTCCCTTAATAACCACGGTGCTACCACCACAGCTGTGCCGGCCCCACAGGTGCTGCACTAAGAAGGGGCTCCGGAGGGGCTTCAGGAGGGGGCTCAGTTGCCTGGGGGCTGGCAGAGCTCATTCAGAACTCTTCTCAGGGTCAAGAGCAATGCCCAGGACTACAGAGACCTACGTCTGCCAGGCTTGAAGAGGAAGTTGTTCCCAGTGCCCTTAGGAGGAGGGGGAGGACTCCAGGCCCACCCCCATCTGTATTTGCAACCCCAGGGAGCCCACTTGCCCCTGTTCTCCTGAGGAAAGCCAACCTCATCAGTTATCCTGTTGCTCCACCTTTAATCTCATGGTTAAAAATCTTTTGATTAAAATACACACACACTCACCAGACACACACACTTTAAAATAGTTTCAAGATATAGAGAACAAATTAGTGGTTTCCACTGAGGAGAGAGAAGAGAGGAGGGGCAAGATGAGGGTATGGGATTAAGGTGTAGAGACTACTGTGTTGTCTGCGCTAGGTCGCTTCAGTGTGCCCCACTCTGCAATCCCATGAACTGTAGCACCATGCCAGGCTCTTCTGTCCATGGGATTCTCCAGGCGAGAATACTGGAGTGGATTGCCCTGCCCTCCTCCAGGGGATCTTCCCAACCTGGAGATCTAACCGGCCTCAATTACGACCACTGCATGGCAGGTGAGTTTTTTTATCAATAGCACCAGCTGGGAAGCCCCAGTGGAAACTACTATGTATAAAATAAGATAAATTACAAGTATATACTGAACAGCACAGGGAATATAGCCAACATTTTATAATAATGTTTAATAGAGTATAATTAATATATTCATTCAGTATGTTGTACACCTGAAACTAAATAATACTGTAAATTAAACTATACTTCAGTTAAAAATAATCTTCATGTCTGGCTTTTTTCCCACATGTTTGGTGATTCTTGGGGACCCCTGTTATCTCTTGCCTGTTCCTTGTGGCTACTACAACTGGCCTCCTAACTCCTCTTTATCTCACTTTCTGGTCATCAATTCAATGCCTCATCCTGAAAGTCTTCCTTTCCATGCCTCACACCTGTCTCTTGATTCCTTGCTCCTTTAAAAAGGAGTATCTGGGATTTCCCTGATGGTCCAGTGGTTAAGACTCTGCACTTCCACTGCAGGGGACACAGGTTTGATCCCTGCTTGGCCCCACCTGACCTTCCTGAGCTCATCTGCCATTACCCGACATCCCACACTTGTGGGATGCACAGGGGGTCCTGTCGTTTGGCAACAAGCTACTTGAAGATAGGATGTTTTGATTTATTCATCTTTCCTTCCTCCAGAATGCTGGCACAGCTCTGGGAACATAGAAGGTTCTGAAGCCCACTGGTTGAATGAAGGAATGGATGAACAAACTGCTGGGGTGTTTGTCCAGTGCATGAGAGTTCAGGAGTCAAAAAAAGAGGGTGGATCCCGGCTGCTCCCCAGGCCGACGGTTCTTGTGAGGAACCCAAACCTCTTTTGGAGAAGGCAATGGCAACCCACTCCAGTACTCTTGCCTGGAAAATCCCATGGACAGAGGAGCCTGGTAGGCTGCAGTCCATGGGATCGCTAGGAGTAGGACATGACTGAGCGACTTCACTTTCACTTTTCACTTTCATGCATTGCAGAGGAATGACAACCCACTCCAGTATTCTTGCCTGGAGAATCCCAGGTCCCGGGGAGCCTGATGGGCTGCCGTCTATGGGGTTGCACAGAGTCAGACACGACTGAAGCGACTTAGCAGCAGCAGCAGCAAACCTCTTCATTAGCCATGTTACCTTTTGAAAACAATTGCAATAGTTTGCCATGCTTTAGGAAAAGAAAGATATTCTAAGCTTTTGTAAGTATTGTTTAAAGTCATCCTGGCTGTCAAAACAGAAGCATATTCAGTTACTTTAATAATTCCTGGTTTTGGACCAGTTAAATCAACTGTGATAGTTTCATATAATAAAATGTTTACACAATTATTTTTAAAAATGAGGAAATATATGTATAAACATATGGAAAGATCTCCCAAATTTTATTTTTAATGAACAAAAAGGAACCAAAATAGATGTAAATATACTTCCATTCATAATAATTTAAAGAAGAATATAAATACAGCTAGAAGACTGCCCTGGGATATGACCTCTAAGAGCAGAGGTCACATTTACTTTATACTTTACTGTGCTGTTTTGACTTCTTTTTCTAAGATAAATGTATTTTACTTTTATAATAATTTTGAAAACTATTTTTAAAGATTCTCTTCTTAGCGACTAGTATGTGAATAGAATGTAGTTATCACCCCAGTAGAATCTGTGTAGGACACAGGGTCCTATCTGACACTGTGACAAGGCAGGTTTTGGTTGTTGATGAAGAAATGGCTATGTCTTCTGCATTTGTTTTCCATGGCTACTCTCACAAACTGCTACACACTTGGTGGCTTACAGTAGCAGAAGTTTATTCCTCATAGTCCGTGAGGCAGAAACATGTAATAGATTTCACTATTATAAAACCAAGTTGCGAGCAGGTAACCTTCCCTCCTGGGACTCTAGAAAGACTCTCCCGCAGTTTGTGATGGCTATTGGCAATCCTTGGCTTGTGCTGCATTCCTCCAATGTCTGCTTCCCTTTCCACATCACCTTCTCCTCTTCTATCTGTAGTTAAGTCTCCCTGTTTCCCCTCTTCTAAAAACATATGCAACTGAACTTAGGGCCCACTCCACAATCTAAGATAATTTTCTCATCTCTTGATTGCATCTCCAAAGACCCTTTTTTCAAAAAAGCCAATTACAGACCAGTTACAAGGATTAGGATGTGGATATCTTTGGTAAGGGCAGCCATTTTTCAGCCTACCACATCTCCTGTTTTCTAGAGGACAGGTCCAAAGGCATGCATAAAGTCATTCATGACTTCCACAAATGTTTAACTGCCTGCTATATCCAGAAACTACAAAAACTGGGACCATGGACTTCAAGGAGTTTGGAGATCATCATAGAAGGGAGTGAGCACAAGTGAACTTTCATAAACTAGCACCCCACCCCAAATTTCCTGGAAAGGGGCAGCTTCTAACTTTAGAGGGACCATGAAAAGGACATCTGATTGAATGAAGGTCATTGCCCCCGCTTCCAGCACAACAGAAGGTGACCAGGGACTTTTCAGTCATCTAGCAAAGGAAGGTGCAAGAGCTCATCTTGGTTTTTCTGGGGCTAGTCAGTTATTTCCAACCTAAAGGGGCTCCATGTACCCAATCATTATTAAAGGGAGCCAGCTACATGCTGGCTTCCCTTCACACCTTCCCATCCTGCAGGCGCTGATTGATGCCAAGGTCTAAAAGCCACAAATATTCAGGGTTCATGTAAGTATGAGATTTTTATTTATTCTAAAAAATCACTGTACTCTTCTATGTGTGTTTGTGAGGGGGGGGAGAATGAGAGTTCCGAACAGGATCTTATTATATCCCTAGCAACAGTTTGCTATAAATAACAGTGCCCTGTTGTTTTATTTATGATTAATAGCCCAGCATTCTCACAAAACCATTGCTCTTGCTGGTATCTGGATTTCTTATTTGCAGTGGGCCTGGATGATTCCACAATCTTTCTCTGAATGCAAATTGGGTACACAGTGCTTTAAACAAAAGAAATGCTTCCTCTTACTACACACATAGGCTATGGGATCAGAGCTGCAGTATTCATGGCCATAAATGGCTTATCGCTGGTCAAATATTTAACTTGTGTCTTCATTAATTATACCAACTGAAGATTTACTCTGAGATTCTGTCATTTGTACTCTGCACCCCTTCCATACCTACCCAATGTGAAAACCAGGAAATTGAAGCTTATGTATAACTACAACAATGCAACTCCACTGGGCTTGGCATGTCTCACTCTTTTTTAAAAAATATTTATTTATTTGGCTGTGCTGGGGCTTAGTTTAGGCATGTTGGATCTTTGTTCCCTGACCAGGGATTGAACCCAGGCCCTCTGTTTTGGGAGCATAGAGTCTTAGCCACTGGACTATAAGGCAAGTCCCAATATGTCTCATTCTTTACTTCACCTTGGGAGGTAGGTATTATTCTTCCCATTCTGCTGTTGAGGAAAGTAAGGTGCAGATCTATTCAGCAGATTTTCAAGTTCAGAGAGTGAATCAGTGGAAAATGTAGGATTGGAGCTGAATTTCAACTCAGTTCTAACTTGAAGGCCCAGTTTCTCAATCATTACCCCTACTGCTCCATCATCAGTGGTCACAAGAACCCATGGGAAATGCGATTCCCATTCTGTAATAAGAATAAGGAAACTGAGATCCAGAGAAAATAACCTGTTCCTCACTCTTTGAGTGGAGGAGCCTGATCACCTCACTTTACAGATGGAAGAACATGTTTCTTCCAAGACAGAAAATATGTCTAATACATAGTGAATAATTATAACTATAATATCAAGTGCATAATTTTAGGAAGTCTTCATTGTCCTTAGGGCTACTCCCAACAAAACCCTGGAGGTATAGTATAACTAGAGAATTATGAGCATTTTGTGGCAAAAGTTGACATAATATATGCATCCTATAGGTGTTAGCTGACACTGATTAAATTCAGTCAGCCTTCTCATATCGGCAGATGCAGAGCCCACAGATATGGAGGGCCAGCTGTAACTGACTTGAGCACTCATGAAGTTTGGTATCCATGGAGGGTCCTAAAACCAATCCTCTGCATGTATTGAGAGGTTATTATACTAATAAAGCATTAAGTACAACAGGATGGAGGAGCAGTGAACCTTTCTCAACAGCAGGGTCTGGTAACCATGGAAACAAAGGTGGCCATCAATCCACTCACATTACTCCCGATCACATGCTGAGTGCTGCTTCTCTGAAACAGAATCAGATTACAGGCTTCTCTTTACCTGCCTGTGAGTAGGATGTTTTTAACATTCAAATAGGAAAAGACATATCTGTGATCTCCAAGGAAATGGAATTTTATAAAGAAAAGATGCTTCCACATAGGATTCTGGAAGTGAATTACATCAGGAAAAAAACTTTCCACATTAGATAAGAAGTCACTTTCCCAGAGATCTGGAGGGGTAAGCAAATATAATGGGCACTTGATTTATAGAAGGATGTTTGGGGGTTAGGTAGCCATAGTGAGAGCCTGGAATAGGCAGAGGGGTACAAGCTGAAGGCTTTTGACTATGAATTTCCGCATTATAAGTGCAGCAAAGATAAAGGGCTGGAGGGAAACTCTGCTGTTAAGAATACATCCCAGCTTGTTTTCGAAGATGGAATAGGAATTTAAAAAAAGCATCTATTTCTGCTTTATTGACTATGCCAAAGCCTTTGACTGTGTGGATCACAATAAACTGTGGAAAATTCTGAAAGAGATGGGAATACCAGACCACCTAATCAGCCTTTTGAGAAATCTGTATGCAGGTCAGGAAGCGACAGTTAGAACTGGACATGGAACAACAGACCGGTTCCAAATAGGAAAAGAAGTACGTCAAGGCTGTATATTGTCACCCTGCTTATTTAACTTCTGTGCAGAGTACATCATGAGAAACGCTGGACTGGAAGAAACACAAGCTGGAATCAAGATTGCCGGGAGAAATATCAATAACTGCAGATATGCAGATGACACCACCCTTATGGCAGAAAGTGAAGAGGAGCTAAAAAGCCTCTTGATGAAAGTGAAAGAGGAGAGAGAAAAAGTTGGCTTAAAGCTCAACATTCAGAAAATGAAGATCATGGCATCCGGTCCCATCACTTCATGGGAAATAGATGGGGAAACAGTGGAAACAGTGTCAGACTTTATCTTTTTGGGCTCCAAAATCACTGCAGATGGTGACTGTAGCCATGAAATTAAAAGACGCTTACTCCTTGGAAGAAAAGTTATGACCTCTGGAACAATATCAAAAGNATTGTCACCCTGCTTATTTAACTTCTATGCAGAGTACATCATGAGAAACGCTGGACTGGAAGAAACACAAGCTGGAATCAAGATTGCCGGGAGAAATCTCAATAACCTCAGATATGCTGATGACACCACCCTTATGGCAGAAAGTGAGGAGGAGCTAAAAAGCCTCTTGATGAAAGTGAAAGAGGAGAGAGAAAAAGTTGGCTTAAAGCTCAACATTCAGAAAATGAAGATGATGGCATCCGGTCCCATCACTTCATGGGAAATAGATGGGGAAACAGTGGAAACAGTGTCAGACTTTATTTTTGGGGGCTCCCAAATCACTGCAGATGGTGATTGCAGCCATGAAATTAAAAGACGCTTACTCCTTGGAAGATAAGCTATGACCAACCTAGATAGTATATTCAAAAGCAGAGACATTACTCTGCCAACAAAGGTCCCTCTAGTCAAGGCTATGGTTTTTCCTGTGGTCATGTATGGATGTGAAAGTTGGACTGTGAAGAAGGCTGAGCGCCGAAGTATTGATGCTTTTGAACCGTGGTGTTGGAGAAGACTCTTAAGAATCCCTTGGACTGCAAGGAGATCCAACCAGTCCATTCTGAAGGAGATCAACCCTGGGATTTCTTTGGAAGGAATGATGCTAAAGCTGAAGCTCCAGTACTTTGGCCACCTCATGCGAAGAGTTGACTCATTGGAAAAGACTCTGATGCTGGGAGGGATTGGGGGCAGGAGGAGAAGGGGACGACAGAGGGTGAGATGGCCGGATGGCATCACAGACTCGATGGACGTGAGTCTGAGTGAACTCCGGGAGTTGGTGATGGACAGGGAGGCTTGGCGTGCTGCGATTCATGGGGTTGCAAAGAGTCGGACACGACTGAGAGACTGAACTGAACTGCGCATAGGCGGAAGGTTCCCCTTTTGGCCCCTCGGGGTTTTCCTGTGCAGGCTGGCCGGCCCTCCTTCGCCGCGCGGGAGACAGTGCTTCCAGCTCTTTGGGGTGCCCGGGGCGGGGGGCGGCACACTGGACCAGGCCTCTCCCCCAAGGTGCCTCTCTGCTTGCCGCTGGGCCGGGGCTCCCCAGCCTGGTTCTCAGGGGAAGAGGCTCTGACTGCCCTGCCTGCCCCTGCTCCCGGCATTGCAGCATGGCGGCCCCGTGCTGCCTCCCTCCGTCCACTAGGTTTCCCGAACCTCTGCCTGGGCCTCGGAGGCCGTTCCCATCAGGCTTGCCTCTTGCTGCGATTCATGGGGTTGCAAAGAGTCGGACACGACTGAGCGACTGAACTGAACTGAACTGAACCTTCTCTCCTCAGGCACACCAAAATTACAACTATGTACAAAGCAACTATCCTTGAGAACAACATGATGGTTAGCAGAAAAGATTTTCCATAACTAAAGATATAAAGAAGGAACCACATTGAGATGAGGAGGAGAGGTAGTGATGCATATCATCAAGACCTACACCCTTGGATCAGTAACCCAGAAGTGGGAAGAATGTCATAATGGTGATAGAGATCCTGTCCAAAGAGCAAAAAGTCTGAACCCCATATCAGGTTCCCTAGTTCAAGAGTCCTGCACTGGGAAGATGAGCACCCAAAATATCTGGCTTTGAAAACCAGCTGGGCTTATGTTTAGGGCTTATGTTAGTGAGAGGGCTATAAAAAACATATACTCTGCTCTTAAAGCACCTGCAAATTCCCAAACACACCCCAAGGCCCAAAACAAAGACAATAGTTTGAAATGAGCCTGAGTCAGACCCACTTGCTAATCTTGGAGAGCCTACTGGGGGGAGAGGTGCTGGCAGCAGCCATTTGGGGGAGTTCATTCTTCCACAATAATATCATCACTGGCAAGTATCATTTGGGAATCTTCCCACAAGTGTCAAGGGCTTAGCTGCCAACCAGCAGGCTGCACCAGCCCCAACAACCCTCTGATCATGTAGGAAGTCACACAGATAACTCAGCCACACACCCCAGTGGGACAACACTAGCCTATGCCTCTCAGGTCAAACAGACAGCCATTTGGGGACACTGCCTTGCTTGCCATAGATCAACAAATGCTCTTGCTGCCCTGGGCCACACAGCCAACTAAATGGGAAGTCTGTTGCACTCTTCCACCACATGAGGCACAGCGTCACTGTCAACCAGGCAAGTAGCAAGCCCTATCTACTAGTGTGCCCATAGTAGTCAGTCCTGCCACAACAGAAGTGTACATGCAGCCTACATAGGGAGCACCTCAAAACATACAGTTTTGGTGTCCAGAGAAGAGCATGCTACAAGGCCCCATACTATGCTTCCCACACAAGAAAGAAAGAAAGAAAGGAAGGAAGGAAGGAAGAAAGAAAGAGAGAGAGAAAGAAAGAAGGAAGAAAAGAAAGAATGAAAGAAAGGAAGGAAGGAAGAAAGAAAGAAAGAAAGGAAGGAAGGAAGAAGGAAAGGAAGGAAGAAAGAAAGAGAAAGAGAGAAAGATGCCCATAGTAGTCAGTCCTGCCACAACAGAAGTGTACATGCAGCCTACATAGGGAGCACCTCAAAACATACAGTTTTGGTGTCCAGAGAAGAGCATGCTACAAGGCCCCATACTATGCTTCCCACACAAGAAAGAAAGAAAGAAAGGAAGGAAGGAAGGAAGAAAGAAAGAGAGAGAGAAAGAAAGAAGGAAGAAAAGAAAGAATGAAAGAAAGGAAGGAAGGAAGAAAGAAAGAAAGAAAGGAAGGAAGGAAGAAGGAAAGGAAGGAAGAAAGAAAGAGAAAGAGAGAAAGAAAGAAAGAGAGAGAGAGAAAGGAAGAAAGAAAGAAAGTGAAATCGCTCAGTAGTCTCCGACTCTGTGACCCCATGGACTGTAGCTTACCGGGCTCCTCCGTCCATGGAATTTTCCAGGCAAGAGTACTGGAGTGGGTTGCCATTTCCTTCTCAAGGGGATCTTCCTGACCCATCGATTTACCAGGTCTCCCACATTGCAGGCAGATGCTTTACTGTCTGAGCCACCAGGGAAATTCAAACATAAGTTCCTACATAAGCCACTTATCAAAAATTGGGAAAGATAACTTGCCAACCTAACATGTAGAAGTATACACAGAAAACTGGGCAAAATCAGGAGACAAAACCTTAGAAAGAAGAACTAAATGAACTAGAGATAAGAAATATACTTGCTAAGGGTTCAAGACTGTACTGAACTGACAGGTTCAAGATAATGATCATAAAGATACTCAATAAACTCAGGAGAAAAAAAAAAAAAACCAGATGAACACAGTGAGAATTTCAACAAAAAGTTAGAAAATAGAAGACCCAAGAAGAATATTATAAATGATAGAAAAATACACTGGAAGGGATCAACAGTAGATTAGATGATAAGGAAGAATAGATCAGCAAATAGGAAGACGGAGTAATGGAAATCACCCAAAGTGAACAGAAAAAAAGACCTCTGGAACAATATCAAGCATGTTAACATTCACATTACAGGGGTCCTAGAAGGAGAGGAGAAAAAGAAAGAGGCTGAGACCTTATTTGAAGAAATAATAGTTGAAAACTTTTCTAACCCAGGGAAGGAAATAGACACTTAAGTCCAGGAAGCACAGAGAATCCACAAAAAAAGATAAACCAAAAAGATTCACATCAATACACATTAGAAGTAAAATGGCTAAAATTAAAGATAAAGAGAGGAACTCAAAACAAGCAAGAGAAGGAACAAAGGAACTCCCCTAAGAATATCACATGACTTCTCAGCATAAACTTTTCAGGCAAGAGGAGAGTGGCATGATATATTCAAAATGATGAAAGGCAAAAATCTACAACCAAGAATACTCTACCTAGCAAAGTTACCATTCAGATTTGAAAGAGAACTAAAGATAAACAAAAGCCAAACAAGTTCAGTACCACTAAACTGAATCTATAAGAAACAATAAAGGGACTTCTCTAAGCAAAAAAGAAAAGCTTACAACTAGAAATATGTCCCTGGTATTTCCCAAGCAAGAATACTAGAGTGGTTTGTCATTTCCTACTTCAGGGGATCTTCCCCATCCAGGGACTGAATTGGCATCTCTTATGTCTCCTGCATTGGCAGGATTCTTTACCACTAGTGCCACTTGGGAAGCCCCACCACTAAACTTAATATACAAGAAATGTTAAAAGGACTATCAGCAGAAAATAAAAACTTACAACTAGAAATGTGAAAAATTATTAAAGAAATTTCACTGGAAAAGGCAAATACATAGTTTTTAAAAGCTAAACAAGACTAACAGTACTAGTAAAATCTATATCCACAAAACAAAAAGATGTACAATAGTATGTTAAAAACATTAAGTTAAAGGGGGATTTCATGGGGTCACAAAGAGTCGGACATGACTGAGCGACTGAACTGAACTGAAGGGGGGATTGGAGTAAAACCGTTGAATGCTTTCAGACTTAAAAGATCATCAACTTAAAATAATCACATATATACGTAAGCTGTTACAGATGAACATCATGATAACCACAAACCAAATACCTGTAATAGAAACACACACACATGAAAGAAAGGAATCCATTACAGGAAGTCCTTTGCCTTCCCAAAAGCCACCCCCCTTCTCTCTAAGGAGAAGGGGCCAGTCCTCGCCCGAGTCCACAGAGGGGAGGTGATTGCTTTTGTGTACATTATGTACTCCAAAAAATTTTTTGTTTTTAATCTTTGCCTTAATACTTGTTTTGTTTGTTTGTTTTATTTTGAATGGTCAGCCATCATGGCCCCCTTTTTTTGTCCCCCAACTTGAGATGTATGAAGGCTTTTGGTCCCTTTGGGAGCAGGTTGAGGTGCGGAGGCAATCAGGGCTTTCCTGTACACTGACTTGAGACCAGTTCAATAAAGTGCACACCTTAAACACACACACAAAGAAAGGAATCCAAACATAACACTACAGAAAGTCATTGAATCACAAGACAAGAGAGCAAAAGAAGAAAGGAATAAGAAATAACTACATCAACTAGGAAACAATTCATGAAATGACAATAAGTACATATCTGTCTATAATTTATCCAAATGTAAATGGACTAAATGCTCTAGTCAAAAGACATAGAGTATAGTATTTTTAAAATAAGATAAATATATCTTAAATTTAAAATATATTTTGAAAATAGATGCTGCCTACATGAGACTCACTTTAGATCTAAAGACACACATAGACTGAAAGTGAAAGGATGGGAAAAGGTATACCATGCAAATGGAAACGCATATACAAAAAAAAAACAAAAACAAAACTGGGGTAGCATTACTTATATCAGACAAAATAGATTTTAAAACAAAGACTATGATTGGTTCAAAATGGCAGAGTAGAAGGATGTGCACTCACTTCTTCTTATGAGAGCACCAAAATCAATTAACTGCTGAACAAGCACCAAGAGAAAGACACTGAAACCCACCAAAAAAGATATCCCACATTCAAAGACAAAGGAGAAGCTACAGTGAGACAATAGGGATAGTGCAATCACACTAAAATCAGATTCCATAACCACTGGGTAGACAACCTGGAAACTAGAGAACATTTACATCACAAAAGTTCTCCCTGGAGTGAACATTCTGAGCCCCACATCTTGAATATCTGGCAACAAGAGTAGGAATCCCCAGAGAATCTGACTTGAAGGCCAGTAGGATTTGATTTCAGGACTTCAATAAGACCAGGAGAAACAGAGACTCCAATCTTGGAGGGCACACACAGAGTTTTATGCAACTCAGAGGAAAGGAGCAGTGACACATAGGAGACTGAACCAAACCTACCTGCTAGTGCTGGAGCATCTTCTGAAGAGGCAGAGAGGTGTGTGTGTGTGTGTGAATATGGCTCATTGTGGGGCCAAGAGCAATGAAAGCAGGAGATCTGGGATGTACTTATTGGTGTAAGCCCTCCCAGAAGCCTTAGCCTGTAGGCCCCAGTGCTGTGTTACCTCAGGCCAGACAACCAACAGGGAGGGAACACAGCCTTAACCATCAGCAGACAAGCAGATTAAAGTTTTACTGAACATAACCTTACCCACCAGAGCATGATCTAGTTCTGACTATCACCAGTCCCTCCAATCAGGAAGTTTTCATGAGCTTTTAAGATAGTCTTATTCACCCCAAGGAAGACAACAGAAATAAGAAAAGCTAAAACCTGGTAGGTCCTAAGATGGTGGAAGAATAGGACAGGGAGACCACTTTCTCCCTCACAAATTCATCAAAAGAACATTTCAACGCTGAGAAAATTCCACAAAACAACTTCTGAATGCTGGCAGAGGACATCAGGCACCCAGAAAAACAGAGCATTGACTTCAAAAACAGGTAGGGGAAAAAATATAAAAGATGAAAAAAAGAGAGAGAGAGAGAGACAAAGGAGGTGGGGAGGGAGCTCTGTCAAAGGAGGTGGGGAGGGAGCTCCGTCAAAGGAGGTGGGGAGGGAGCTCCGTCAAAGGAGGTGGGGAGGGAGCTTCTTAAGGAAGCTTAAGAAGGGAGGTTTCCAAACACCAGGAAACACTCTCCCTGCCGAGTCTGTGGTGAGCCTTGGAAACACAGAGGGCAACATAACAGGAAGGAAAAATAAATAAATAATAAAAACCAACAGATTACAAGCTCAACAGTAACTCCCCCAGCAGAAAAGCAGCACAAATGCCTGCATCTGCCATTACCAAGTTGGGGCAGGGCAGGGAGGCACAGGAGGTGCAGGCTTCAGTGCTTTTCAGAACCGGGCAGGAGTGTCCCGCCACGCTTAACCAGAAAGAACTAACTGGGGTAAAAACCAACAGATTACAAGCTCAACAGTAACTCCCCCAGCAGAAAAGCAGCACAAATGCCTGCATCTGCCATTACCAAGTTGGGGCAGGGCAGGGAGGCACAGGAGGTGCAGGCTTCAGTGCTTTTCAGAACCGGGCAGGAGTGTCCCGCCACGCTTAACCAGAAAGAACTAACTGGGGCTAGCAAACCAGACTGTGGGATAGCTACCACGCAAAAAGCTCAAACATAAGACACCGCCAGGGCCATGCACAGAACAAAGGGTGGAAAAGAACTAGCCGGCTGCAGACCATCCCCCGCTGGCGACAGGCAGCCAGAGCCGGAAGGGCTGGAAGGGGGCAATCGCAGCCCAGGAGAGACTTTACCTACCAAATTGCAAGCAGGCTTCTTTGCTAAGACTGCTGGGGGTTCTGGACAGTCACCATCCACCTCATAAGAGGTGCCAGCGGTACTCCCAGAAAACTGAGCAGCAGATACAGGAAAGGCGACAAGTCGCAGCTACCGTGCTCGTCAAATACCTGAGCTACTCGGACCTGGGAAGGGCACAAAATGCAGTCCCAACCGAATCTGCACCACTGAAGGCTACCTGAGCGCCGAACCTGAGTGGCTTAGATCGGGGAAGGGCATGCAGCCTAGGGCCGGCCTCAGATGGTTCCCGGTGGAGCAACGTAGAGCCTGAGCTGTTTGTGTGCCACGAGCAAGGGCAGGTCCAGCAGGGCTGAGACACTTCGTGCACATGACAGTGTTATTTGTTTGCAGCATCCCCCCCCTCCTCCCCACAGCACAACTGAACAAGTGAGCCTTAAAAAAAAAAAAAAAGTCCACCACCACCCCCATGTCAAGACAGAAATCAGACACTGAAGAGACCAGCAAACAGAAGTTAAAAAAAAAAAAAGGAAGCGCCTTGGAACTGACCCCGCACAGCCCACAACGCCAGAGAAAGGGTCAGATATATCTTTACTATTTTTACAATCATTCTTTT
>SJYX01019696.1:80051-101776 GCA_006410675.1 Oreotragus oreotragus | reverse complement strand
TGTGGTACATATACACAATGGAGTATTACTCAGCCATTAAAAAGAATACATCTGAATCAGTTCTAATAAGATGGATGAAACTGGAACCGATTATACAGAGTGAAGTAAGCCAGAAAGAAAAACACCAATACAGTATACTAACACATATATATGGAATTTAGAAAGATGGTAATGAGGACCCTGTATGCAAGACAGCAAAAGAGACACAGATGTGTAGAGCGGACTTTTGGACTCTGAGGGAGAGGAAGAGGGTGGCGTGATTTGGGAGAATAGCATTGAAATATGCATACTATCATGTAAGAAACGAATTGCCAGTCTATGTTCAATGCAGGATGCAGGATGTGTGGAGATGGTGTATGGGGATGATCCAGAGGGATGATGTGGGATGGGAGGTGGGGGGGGGGGTCATGTTTGGTAGTTCATGTACACGTGTGACAGATTCATGTCAATGTATGCCAAAACCAATACAGTACTGTAAATTAAAATAAAGTTTAAAAAAAGAAAGAAAGAAAAGCTCAAACCCTGCAGCCTGCAGAATGAAAACAACAATCACTGAACATCAGACAAAATGAAGAGACAGAGGATTATGTCCCAGATGAAGTAACACTCTCATTCAAATTTGACAGAGAAATCAAAAGCTTTACAAAAAGCAAAAGTTAACTGAAATCAGCAGCATCAGATCAAATTTACAACAAATGCTTGAGGAACTCCTCTAAATGGTGAAGCCACTAGCAACTCAAAACAAACAAACAAACAAACTTGTACATATAAAGACTACTATATCAAAACCTCATAGGAATAGCAAACCAAAACCTGCAATAGATACACACACAAAAGAAAAAATCAACCCAAACCCAACACTAAAGATGATCATCAAACCACAAGAGAAAAGAAAGAAAACAGACCCACAAAGCAAAACCCAAAACAATTAAGAAAATGGCAATAGGGATACAAATATTGATAATTACCTTAAATGTAAGCAGATCAAATGTGCCAACCGAAAGATATAGACTGAATGAGTGGATGCAAAACCTATATATACACTGTCTACAAAAGACCCACCTCAAACCTAGGGACACATACAGACTGAAAGTCTGGGGATGAAAGAACATACTCCATGCAAATGGAAATCAAAAGAAAGTTGGAATAACAATACTCATATCAGACAAAATAGATTTAAAATAAAGACTGTTACAGGATACTAAGAAGGATACTGCATAATGATTAAAGCATCAAGCCAAGAAGATATAATAGTTATAAATATATAAGCACCCAACATAGCCACACCTCAGTACATAAGGCAAATACTAATAGCCATAAAGGGAAAGATCAACAAGAACACAATTACAGTGGTGGACTCTACCGTTTCACAGATTAATCCAGACAGAAAATCAATAAGGAAGTACAGGCCTTCAATGACACATTAGACCAGATAAACTTAGTTGATATTTATAGAGCAATCCAGCCAAAAGCTCCAGAATACACACTCTTCTCAAACGCACACAGAATATTCTCCAGGATTGACCACATGCTGGGCAAAAAGATGAGTCTTGGTAAATTTAAGAAAACTGAAGTTATCAAGAATGGAAGTCATCAAGCATCTTTTCTGATCACAATGCTATGAAATTACAAATAAACTATAAGAAAAAACTATAAAACACACACACAAAGGCTAAACAATATGCTACTAAACAAGCAATGAATCGCTGAAAAAATCAAAGAGGAAATTAAAAAATACTGAGAGACACATGAAGATGAAAGCACAATGACTCCAACCTATGGGATTCAGCTACAGCAGTTCTAATGAGGAGGTTTATAGCTATACAATCTTACCTCAGGGAAAAAAGAAAAATATCAAATAAACAACCTAACCTTACACCTCAGAGAAGGCAATGGCACCCCACTCCAGTACTCTTGCCTGGAAAATCCCATGGACAGAGGAGCCTGNAGCTACAGCAGTTCTAATGAGGAGGTTTATAGCTATACAATCTTACCTCAGGGAAAAAAGAAAAATATCAAATAAACAACCTAACCTTACACCTCAGAGAAGGCAATGGCACCCCACTCCAGTACTCTTGCCTGGAAAATCCCATGGACAGAGGAGCCTGGTAGGCTACAGTCTATGGCGTCACAAAGAGTCGGACACAACTGAGCAATTTCACTTTTACTTTTCACTCTCACGCACTGGAGAAGGAAATGACAACCCACTCCAGCATTCTTGCCTGGAGAATACCAGGGACAGAGGAGCCTGTTGGGCTGCCATCTCTGGGGTCACACAGAGTCAGACATGACTGATGTGACTTAGCAGCAGCAGCAGCTGCAACCTTACACCTAAAGCAACTAGAGAGAGAAGAACAACTGAAGCCTAAAGTTAGTAGAAGGAAAGAAATCATAAAGATCAGAACAGAAAGAAAAGAAATAGAGACAAAGAAAACAATGAAGTGAAAATGTGATTCCTTGAAAAGATAAACAAACTTGGTAAACCTTTATCCAAACTCATCAGAAAAAAGGAGAGAACTCAAATCAATAAGATTAGAAATGAAAAAGGAGAAGCTACAACTGATACCACATGAATACAAAGGATCATAAAAGATTACTGCAAGCAACTGTATGCCAATAAAATGGACAACCTGGAAGAAATGGACAAATTCTAAGAAAGGTACAGTCTTACAGATATGAAAAGACCAATAACAAGCACAAGAAATGAAACTGTGATCTGAAAACTCCCAACAAGCAAAAGTTCAGGACCTGATGGCTTTTCATGTAAATTCTATCAAACATTTACAGAAAAGCTAACACCTATCCCTCTGAAACAGTTCCCAAAAACTGCAGAGCAAGGAAAACTCCCAAACTCATTCTTTGAGGCCATCATCACCGTAATACCAAAACCAGACAAAAATATCACAATAAAAGAGAATTACAAGCCAATATCACTTATGAACATACATGCAAATATCTTCAACAAAATACTGGCAATCTGAATCTAACAGTACATTAAAAGAGTCATATGCCATGATCAAATGGGATTTATCCTAGGATTTTTTCAAAATCTGCAAATCAATCAGTGTGAGATGCCACATCAACAAATTGAAGATTAAAAACCAGAAAAAGCTCTTGACAAAATTCAGCAGCACTCATTTATGACTAAAACTCCCCAGAAAGTGGACACATAGGGAACATAGCTCAACATAATTAAGGCCATATATGACAAACCTACAGCTAGCATCATACTCAATGGTGAAGAACTGAAAGCATTTCCTCTAAAATCAAGAATAATACAAGGATAAGGATAAATTTTGCCACTTTTCTTCAGCATAATTTTGGAAATCTTAACTATTTTTTTTTCAAAGAGACAGAAACAAAAGAAATCCAAATTGGAAAAGAAAAAGTTAAACTGTCACTGTTTGTAGATGACATGATACTATACATAGAAAGTCCCAAAGACACTACCAAAAAACTTCTAGAACTTATCAATGAATTACGTAAAGTTGAAGGTTACAAAATTAACACACAGAAATCTGTTACATTTCTACACACTAGTAACAAAATACCAGAAAGAGGTGGGAATGTAGATTGATACAGCCACTTTGGAAGATGGTATGGCGATTCCTTTAAAAACTAGGAATAAATCCACCCTATGACCTAGACAACCCACTCCTAGGCATATACCCTGAGGAAACCAAAAGTGAAAAAGACATGTATCCCAATGTTCTTGCAGCCCTACTTACAATTGCTAGACCATGGAAGCAACCTAGATAGATGCCCATTGACAGATGAATGGATAGAGAAGCTGCAGTACATATATAAAATGGAATACTACTCAGCCATATAAGGAATGCTTTTGAGTCAGTTCTAATGAGGTGGACAAGCCTAGAGTCTATTATACAGAGTAAAGTAAGTCAGAAAGAAATATAAATATCATATACTGATGTATATATATGAAATCTAGAAAGATGGTGATGATTAACTTATCTACAGGGCAACAGTGGAGAAACAAACACAGAGAATAGACCTATGGACATGTGGAGAGGGGAAGAGAGAGAGGATGAGATGTATGGAAAGAGTAACATGGAAACTTACAATACCATATGGAAAATAGATAACCAATAGGAATTTGCTGTATGACTCAAAAAACTTAAACATGGGCTGTGTGACAATCTATAAAGGAGAGATGGGAAGGGAGATGGAAGGAAGGTTCAGGAGGGAGGGGACATGGGTGTACCTATGGCTGATGCTTGTTGATGTTCAACAGAAAACAAGAAAATTCTGAAAAGCAGTTATCCTTCAATTAAAAAATAAAATGGCAAAAAAAAGACCAGAAAGAGAAATTCAAGAAATACTCATCTCATTTACCATCACATCTAAAAGAATAAAATACCTAGGAATAAACCTATCTAAAGGAGACAAAAGACCCACTTTCCAAAAATTATAAGAAGCTTTTGAAAGAAATAACAGATACAAACAGAAAGATATGACATGCTCATGGATTGGAAGAATCAATGTTGTCAAAATAATGATACTATCCAAGGCAATCTATAGATTCAATGTAATCTCTATCAAATCAGCAGTGATATTTTTTNAGTGGATGTTGGCAATTTGATCTCTGGTTCCTCTGCCTTTTCTCAATCCAGCTTGAACATCTGGAAGCTCATGGTTCACATATTGTTGAAGTCTGGCTTGGAGAATTTTGAGCATTACTTTGCTAGTGTGTGAGATGAGTGCAACTGTGCAGTAGTTTGAGCATTCTTTAGCATTGCCATTCTTTGGGACTGGAATGAAAACTGACCTTTTCCAGTTTTGTGGCCACTGCTGTTTTCCAAATTTGCTGACACATTGAGTGCAGCACTTTCAAAGCATCATCTTTTAGGATTTGTAAAAGGTCAACTGGAATTCCATGATCTCCACTTATTTTGTTCATAGAGATGCTTCCTAACATCACTGGATAGAATATTAAAAAGAAAATATATCACTTTGCCAACAAAGATCCATATAGTCCAAGCTATGGTTTTTCTAGTAGTCATGTACAGATGTGAGAGTTGGACCATAAAGAAGGCTGAGCAATAAAGAATTGATGCTTTCTAACTGTGGTGCTGGAGAAGACTATTGGACAGCAAGGCAATCAAACCAGTTAATCCTAAAGCAAATCAGCCCTGAATATTCATTGGAAGGACTGATGCTGAAGCTGAAGCTCCAGTGCTTTGGCCACCTGATGTGAAGAGCTGACTCATTGGAAAAGATACTGATGCTGGGAAAGATTGAAGGCAGGAGTAGAAGTAAGACAGAGGACGAGATGGTTGGATGGCATCACCGACTCAATGGACATGAGTTTGAGCAGGCTCCAGGAGATATAATGAAGGACAGGGAAGCCTGGCATGCTGCAGTCCATGNAGCTGACTCATTGGAAAAGATACTGATGCTGGGAAAGATTGAAGGCAGGAGTAGAAGTAAGACAGAGGACGAGATGGTTGGATGGCATCACCGACTCAATGGACATGAGTTTGAGCAGGCTCCAGGAGATATAATGAAGGACAGGGAAGCCTGGCATGCTGCAGTCCATGGGGTCACAAAGAGTCAGACACGACTGAGCAACTGAACAGCAACAGTGCATTACACCTGAACTAATATAATACTATCAACTATATTTCAATAAAAAAAGAAAAAGTAACAAATCACATCAGGTAGAAGAACAGTATTTCTAGTTATCTTTCTTCCTAAATATTCCTTGTTTATGGGTGCAATTTAATAAAATGAACTGGCTCCTAAAGACATGAAATTTAGTTACTCTAAATCAATGGAGAGCAATGAGCTTCAAAGTGTTATTCGGTACTGCTTGGGGTTCTAGCTGCATATCAGGAGTCACCATGCCTTACTTGGGAGCTTCCAACAGGGTGAAGACTCTTTGGTGACTCACAGAAAACACGCAGGCATGCATTCATTCAACAAGTATCTACTGAGTACTTACCAAGGGCCTCCCATTAAACAGTGAAAATGGATGCCTTTGTTCAGTAAAGTTATGGCAGGTAGGCAGGAAATAATGGCTAGGGAGAGGAGTCTACAGCCTCAGTAAAATCAGCAAGCCTGAATAATTATCCAAAGCTGTGTTATGAATAGGAACTCTTCCTATACTGTTAGTATACAGATAGGGCTTAAGTATAAGATCTTTGGAGACAAATGATCTGCCTTCAAGTCTTGGCTCTGTCGCTTATTAATGTGTGCTATTAGGCAAGTTGTTTACCCTTAGTTCTGCATAATTGGGGATGGAGTAATAATGCTTATCTCATAATAAAGATTAACGGTGTAAAGCATTTAACACAGTGTCCAGCCTGTCTGAACAATAAAGTTTCAGTTCAGTTCAGTCGCTCAGTCGTGTCCGACTCTTTGCGACCCCATGAATCGCAGCACGCCAGGCCTCCCTGTCCATCACCATCTCCCGGAGTTCACTCAGACTCACGTCCATCGAGTCCGTGATGCCATCCAGCCATCTCATCCTCAGTCGTCCCCTTCTCCTCCTGCCCCCAATCCCTCCCAGGATCAGAGTCTTTTCCAATGAGTCAACTCTTCTCATGAGGTGGCCAAAGTACTGGAGTTTCAGCTTTAGCATCATTCCTTCCAAAGAAATCCCAGTGTTGATCTCCTTCAGAATGGACTGGTTGGATCTCCTTGCAGTCCAAGGGACTCTCAAGAGTCTTCTCCAACACCACAGTTCAAAAGCATCAATTCTTCGGCGCTCAGCTCTTCAATAAAGTTTACCCATCTATATTAATAGTAACAAGGACTGGAGCCAGGTAGAATAGACTGACACTTTTCTAAATATTTGTTTTCCTACACTATGTGTCCCTAGACCCTCCAGTTCTGGCTCCAAGAGAACTGGCACACCCAACCTCATGAAAGGCAAGTTTCATGCAACCAACATCTACTGTTTGAGGGGGATGTTAGAGAAACCTTCAGGCCAGAACAGCTAGATGTGTGACTCAGCATTCTGAGAGGTGGGATGAGCCTGTGGCTGAGGCTTCATGCACTAAAAGGACTAGCACATCATGCACCCACACAGCCAAAACTAGGACAGCTCTTCACATGGAAGGACTGCTAAGAATCAGCCAGGTGAAGCACCTAGGAAACAGTTGTCACAATCACCATGATCATCATCAGCATCATCACAATCAAAAGGCAAGGAGAGCCTTACGGATAAATCCTGCAAGATTCATAGTGTACAGTTTACCCCATGATACATATACCACACCACAGATGCTGCCAAGGATTTTGTATGTTTGTTTTTTGTTATTTATTTATTGGCTATGCTGTGTCTTCATTCTGGCCAGGGTGGACTTTCTCTAGCTGCTGCAAGCTGGCTTCCCTTGTTGCCAAACAGGAGCTCTAGAGCACAGGTGTACTCAGCAGCTGTAGTGCACAGGCTTAGTTACCCCACAGCATGTGGGTCTTACTTCTCCAACCAGGTATCAACCTGTGTTCCCTGCATCAGAAGGTGGATTCTTAACCATTGAGCCACAGGGAAATTCCTTTGTATGTTTATTAAGAAGGCCTTAATGGATACTTTGGAGTCTCACTTAGAGCTGCTAAATTATGCCTTATTCAGTAGAGTACATGTGTAGCAGGACACAAGGTACTTTCATGAATGGCATCCCATTTGATTTTGCAATCAGTTTTAACTTAAGATCTGGTAACTAGTAGCTTCTTTTTAGCTTTCTCTCTTTCTCCCCACTGGATGCCAAGTTCAATAGTATTCTTGTCCCTCTAAGTAATTTTGGTTCTTGGCACCATTTGGTCATGAAACCTCCTTTGTGTTACACTTTCCAGTACATAACCACTCACTGTCAGCTACCAAGCAGCAAAAATAGCTTCTGAACCCAGGGGAAAAATTCAAACTGTCATCCTCTGAAAGATTCTGAAATATCAGCTGCTTCTGCCTTTACTGCAACCTACAAACAGGACCAATGTTTGACCAACGGTCTGTCCATACTGGGCTCATATCCTATCCTCAGGTTTGGGCAAGAAAGCTACCAACATCTTAATGGAGTCCCCTTTAAGGCCTTGATATCTTTATCCTCAGAGCACTTTGATAATATTCAAAGAAACTCAATGTTGGAAGAAATTTGACTGATTCATTGCAGACCCTTTGCAATATTTAAACACTTTGGGGTATTCACACCAGGGAGGCAGGTAACTAATGATAATGCAGTTTGAGTAAGGTCAAGTTTTCCCAAACAGAGGAAGATCTTCTAATCCATCTAACAACCCGTTGGTGGTACCTGGTCTTCTACCTCTCTGAGGTCCTCATCAGAGTCACATCTAACTTCCTTTCTGGTACACGCTACTGTTTCCATTTTATGTGTAAACAGTGACATCTGGTGGTGAAAACATAGAAGTGTTAACAAAGCTGATTGAAATTTAGTCCAATTCAGTTCAGTTAAGTTGCTCAATACTGTCCTACTCTTTGCGACCCCATGGATTGCAACACGCCAGGCCTCCCTGTCCATCGCCAATTCCTGGAGCCTACTCAAACTCATGTCCATCGAGTCGGTGATTCCATCCAACCATCTCATCCTCTGTCGTCCCCTTGTCCTCCCGCCTTCAATCTTTCCCAACATCAGGGTCTTTTCCAAGGAGTCAGCTCTTCACATCAGGTGGCCAAAGTATCAGAGTTTCAGCTTCAGCATCAGTCCTTCCAATGAATATTCAGGACTTATTTCCTTTAGGATGGACTGGATCTCTTGGCAGTCCAAGGGACTCTCAAGAGTCTTCTTCAATACCACAGTACAAAAGCATCAATTCTTTGGTGCTCAGCTTTCTTTATAGTCCAGCTCTCACATCCATGCATGACTACTGGAAAAATGAAAGCTTTGACTAGACAGACCTTTGTTGGCAAAGTAATATCTCTGTTTTTTAATATGCTGTCTAGGTTGGTCATAACTTTTCTTCCAAGAAGCAAGAGTCTTTTAATTTCATGGATGCAGTCACCATCTGCAGTGATTTTAGAGCCCAGAAAAACAAAGTTAGCCACTATTTCCACTGTTTCCCCATCTATTTGTCATGAAATGATGGGACCAGATGCCATGATCTTAGTTTTCTGAATGTTGAGCTTTAAGCCAACTTTTTTTTTACTCTCCTCTTTCACTTTGATCAAGAGGCTTTTTAGTTCCTCTTCACTTTCTGCCATAAGGGTGATGTCATCTGCATATTTGAGGTTATTGATAGTTCTCTTGGCAATCTTGATTCCAGCTTGTGCTTCATTCTTCCTAGCATTTCTCATGATGTACTCTGCATGTAAGTTAAATAAGCAGGATGACAATACTTGACGTACTCCTTCCCCAATTTGGAGCCAGTCTGTTGTTCTATGCCTAGTTCTAACTGTTGCTTCTTGACCTGCATACAGATTTCTCAGGAGGCAAGTCAGATGATCTGGTTTCCCCATCTCTTTCAGAATTTTCCACAGTTTGTTGTGATCCACACAGTCAAAGGCTCTGGTATAGTCAATACAGCAGGAATAGATGTATTTCTGGAACTCTCTCATTTTTTTGACGATCCAACGAATGTTGGCAATTTGATCTCTGGTTCCTCTGCCTTTGCTAAATCCAGCTTGAATATCTGGAAGTGCATGATTCATGTACTGTTGAAGCCTGGCTTGGAGAATTTTGAGCATTACTTTACTAGCGTGTGAGATGAGTGCAATTGTGCGGTAGTCTGAGCATTCTTTGGCATTGCCTTTCTTCCGGATTGGAATGAAAACTGACCTCTATTTTTGTGGCCACTGCTGAGTTTTCCAAATTTGCTGGCATATTGAGTGCAGCACTTTCAGAGCATCATCTTTTAGGATTTGTAATATCCATCTATTTCTGCTTTATTGACTATGCCAAAGCCTTTGACTGTGTGGATCACAATACACTGTGGAAAATTCTGAAAGAGATGGGAATACCAGACCATCTGACCTGCCTCTTGAGAAACCTATATGCAGGTCAGGAAGCAACAGTTAGAATGGGACATGAAACAACAGACTAGTTCCAAATAGGAAAAGGAGTACATCAAGGCTGTATATTGTCACCCTGCTTATTTAACTTATATGCAGAGTACATCATGAGAAACGCTGAGCTAGAAGAAGCACAAGCTGGAATCAAGATTGCCGGGAGAAACATCAATAACCTCAGATATGCAGATGACACCACCATTATGGCAGAAAGTGAAGAGGAACTAAAAAGCCTCTTGATGAAAGCGAAAGGAGAGTGAAAAAGTTGGCTTAAAGCTCAACATTCAGAAAACGAAGATCATGGCATCTGGTCCTATCACTTCATGGGAAATAGATGGGGAAACAATGGAAACAGTGTCAGACTTTATTTTTTGGGGCTCCAAAATCACTGCAGATGTTGATTGCAGCCATGGAATTAAAAGACGCTTACTTCTTGGAAGAAAAGACCAAAGAGTCTTTATAACCAACCTAGATAGCATGTTGAAAAGCAGAGACATTACTTTGCCAACAAAGGTCCATCTAGTCAAGGCTATGGTGTTTCCTGTGGTCATATATGGATGTGAGAGTTGGACTGTGAAGAAGGCTGAGCACCGAAAAACTGATGCTTTTGAACTGTGGTGTTGGAGAAGACCCTTGAGAGTCCCTTGGACTGCAAGGAGATCCAACCAGTCTATTCTGAAGGAGATCAACCCTGGGATTTCTTTGGAAAGAATGATGCTAAAGCTGAAAGTCCAGTACTTTGGCCACTTCATGCGAAGAGTTGACTCATTGGAAGACTCTGATACTGGGAAGGATTGGGGGCAGGAGGAGAAGGGGACGACAGAGGATGAGATGGCTGGATGGCATCACTCACTCAGTGAGTTTGAGTGAACTCTGGGAGTTGGTGATGGACAGGGAGGCCTGGCATGCTGCGATTCATGGGGTTGCGAAGAATCGGACACGACTGAGCGACTGAACTGAACTTACTAAAATTGGATATTGGACTGGAATTGTATCACTTCTACTAGCTTTGTTTGTAGTGATGCTTCCTAAGGCCCACTTGACTTCGCATTCCAGGATGTCTGGCTCTAGGTGAGTGATCACACCATCATGATTATCTGCGTGATGAAGGTGTTTTTTGTACAGTTCTTCTGTGTATTCTTGCCACCTCTTCTTACTATCTTCTGCTTCTGTTAGGTCCCCACCATTTCTGTCCTTTTTTGTGCCCATCTTTGGGATTTAAGAAAGATGAATTTCTGAGTTTTTTCACCATAGCCTTCTCTTTGCCAGGACACTCAGAATAGAGGTGCATACCTGATGTCCATAGAGATGCTATTCTGGAACATCACACAATTTAATTATGACAATGAATGCACCAATAATTAAAACAATTCTTCCTTTATCAGATTCATTATCCTAGTTTCAACCTCTAATTCTCTCCGTATGTGATAGTTTTCACATGGTAGATGCCCACTTGGTTTCCCCGAGGGACTCTGTTACCAGCACCCACCTCATCTCCTCACAGATCAGTCATCATGAGTGAATTTTGTCCCCTAATTATTTTTCAAATGAGGTTGTTAAAAAGTGCCACCAGGGATAAAGGATAAAGGAGGAAGCTAAGGATTAACAGTGAAATGTGGAAAATATGCCTGCTGAGGGCTGTCTTTGCAACAGTGCCTCCAGCAGTGCTGTGTGCCAAGATGAAGCTCTGCTTTCCGGGTAAAGTAAAGGTCAAGAGCCACAAAGCAGTGTGCCTTCTATTCGAAGCAAAACAAGACAGTTTTCTTGGCCAACCTGGCCTCATGGCTAAACAGTCCTATGCAGCTTGAGCCTTAAAGAAAACCAAAAATCTTTTGCCACATCAAGCTATACAGCTGCTATCAAATATCAAAGTTTGTATTAAAATAGGAATTCCTGAAGTTTGCTCTAGCTTGAAAGAAAAAGTCCAGCTTCACAGAAGGACTCTTCTAGGCTCATGGCCCTCTGCAACTTCCCTGGGTTGAGTGCTGCTAGGGAGGCAGCCTCAGAACCCCTTTTGGTCCCATGTGCCTCTGCAGCCCCCTCACCAGACACCCACACCTCCCGTCCAACAGTTCCCATCCACCCTTGCTCATGTACCAGATGCACCCCTGCTTGTGTTGGCTTCTAACGCCACTCCTTGAGGCCTCAGGTGGCTCCAGGATTACTGCAGTTCTCATACCTAGGCTGCCAACCTCCACCCCCACCTTGACAAGAGGTTTCCCAGGGTGCCAGTCTCCTACCCTCATTACAATGTTCCCTCTGCAGAGCATCCTCACGGGTCACACTGCCCAGGTGTTGCACTAAGTCCTCCAAACAAGACCACAAGATGGGCATCGTTTCCTCCAAGTTACAGACATGAGAACTGAGGCTCAGAGAACAATGTATCAGTGGGCACCACCGTAAGGACAGTCAAGATTCCAGCCTGGATCTGTCTTACTCTAAAGAACATGCTTTTCCCAGTAACACCATGTCATGGATTTCCCCTGCTATAAAACCTTACATGGACCAGCCATCTACCTTGGTACTTGAATTTTCAGTGGCCTGGCCTTACCTTATTTCTTTAACCTTGCTCCAGCTCTTCCCCTTCACTAACATCCTCAAGTACCACACAAGTCCAGGCTTCCTTTGCTCATCTGGAATATCCTAGCCACCAGATCATCAGCTCTGCATATTTAGTAAGACCTCTGTGATTCCCCAGGAAGAGTTCACTCTTTTACAAACTCTTTCACAACACTTGTTTACTCTCCCTTATATTATATAGCTGTTCCTTGGTATCTCTGGGGGATTCATTCCAGGAGCTAATTCATACCAAAATCCACAGATGTTCATGTCCCTTGTATCAAATAGCATAGTATTTGCAAATAACCTAACACACCCTCCTAAATAGTTTATTTATTTATTTAGGCCATGCTACCCATTGGCATGTGGGATCTTAGTTCCTTGACCAGGGATTGAACCTGTGCCTCCTGCAGTGAAAGCATGGATTCTTAACCCCTGGACCATCAGGGAATTCTCTGCTATATACTTTAAACCACCTCTAGATTACTGATAACACCTTATACAATGTAAATGCTGTCTGCATAGTTGTAAACGCAATGTAAATGCTATTTAAATAGTTGCTGGCATATGACATATTCGTTTTGCTTTCTGAAATTTTTTTCAGACGTTTTTGATCTGTGGTTGGTTGAATTCATGAATGAGGAATGTATGGATACATGAATGAGGAATGTGAGGAACAATTGTAATCCTCTGTGTAGAGGTTCTCCCCTAACTGGACTCTGAGAACCTTTGGAAAAGAAGGAATTCTTAATTTTTAATATCTCTGTGTGGCCTTTAATCTTTAGCAAAGGTATTTGTTGTTGGTTTTGTTCAGTTTCCCAGTTGTGTCCAACTCTTGGTGACCCCATGGACTGCAACACTCCAGGCCTCCCTGTCCCTCACCGTCTCCTAAAGTTTGCCCAGGTTCATGTCCATTGCATCAGTGATGCTATCCAACTATCTCATTCTCTGACGCCCTCTTCTCTTTCTGCCCTGTCTTTCTCAGCATCAGGGACTTTTGAAACTAAGCCAAAATCAGCAAATATTTACTCAATAGATGAATGAATGGCGGATAAGTTAATAAGGAAAGATCTATTTTTTTAAGTTATTATCCGTCAGGATGCACGGAAATATATTTATTTGATTTCAGACATACAAATAAGAGACCAATTATGGTATAATAGAACAATATTGTTTTGGAATAATAGTAAATGATTACTAATTATTATTTTATATCAACGCTTTGTCTCTACCATTAGACTAAATCTATAAGTTTCATGAAGGCAGGAACTACACTTAGATACAACTACATCTACTGAACAAATTAGGAGTCTGTCACTGATTTATCACCATAAAAGTGGGAGCTCTTGCTCATCACAGAGGGAGATCTAATCTACTAACCCAAGCTGCTTGTTAGAACCCCTAGGAAGAAGCAGAACTCCCCAGAACCCAAATTTGGTTCAGCAGTTTAGCTATGTAAGCCCCTCTTGGGTCTCAATTTTCTTTCTGAAAATAGGGATGGGCATTCCTGTCCCATGAACTGCATAACGAAATGAATGGGACAACCACATGCATCCAGCACACAATTAGGAGGGCTCCCCGAGAGGCAGCTGTTGCACCCCTGCAGCAACAGTCATTCATGTCTCAGTTTCAACCTTACTGGTGATGACTTGCTGGTGATGACTGTAACTGTATGATCTTAGAGTAGTCACCAGGCCTTGTCAAAGTAGAAGAACATGGACTTCTGATAAACTCAAAGTCAACCTATAGGCAATTCTAATAGAGAAATCTAATTAATTGCAGTTTTTAACATATGACAATGAGGTCTAATCTAAAAGAGGATTCCATAAGTATGATAGAAAAACCAGAACTAAGCACACATATATATGGTCAGTTAATTTATGATAAAAGAGTCAGGAATATATAATGGGGAAAGAGCAGTTTCCTCAATAAATGGCTGAAAAAGCTAGGTAGCTACATACAAAAGAATGAAATTGGACCACTACACCAGGCAGTAAGCTCCTTGACATCAATCTTGGTGATGAGTTTTTGGACTTGACACCAAAAGCAAAAGTGACAAAAGCTAAAATAAACAAGTGGAACCACATCAGTCTAAAAAGATTCTGCAAAATAAAGAAAACAAAGTGAAGAAAATCTATTGCATAAGAGAAAGCATTTGCATATTACATACATGATAAGGAATAAATATCTAAAATATATAAATAACTCATATAATTCAAATGGTTAAAAAATGATTCAATTTAAAAATGAGAAGATATGAATATATATTTTTCCAAAGAAGACATACAGATAGACAAAAGACACATTAAAAAAATGCTAAACACCACTAAGTATTAAGGAAATGCAAATCAAAACCAAAGTGAAATGTCACCTCACGCCTGTTGTTGTTCAGTCACTCAGTCATGTTTGACTCTTTGTGACCCCATGGACTGCAGCACACCAGGCTTCCCTGTCCTTCACTATCTCTGGAGTTTGCTCAAACTCATGTCCATTAAGTTGGTGATGCTATTGATCCATCTCATTCTCTGTCACCTACTTCTCCACCTGCCTTCAATCTTTCCCAGCAGCAGAGTTTTCTTCCAATGAGTTGGCTCTTCATATCAGGTGGTCAAAGTATTGGAGCTTCAGCTTCAGCATCAGTACTTCCAATGAGTATTCAGAGTTGATTTCCTTTAGGATTGACTGATTTGGTCTCCTTGCCGTCCAAGGGGTTCTCAAGAGTCTCTCCCAGCACCACAATTCAGAAGCATCAGTTCTTCAGTGTTCAGCCTTCTTCATGGTCCAACTCTCACATCCTTACATGACTACTGGAAAAACCATAGCTTTGGCTATAAGGACCTTTGTTGACAAAGTGATGTCTCTGCTTTTTAATGATGTCTTTTCTTCACACCTGTTAGAATGGCTATTATCAAAAAGATAGGAAATAACAAATGTTGATGAAGATGTAGAGTAAAGGGAACACTTATGCACTGTTGGTGGGAATGTAAATCGGTGCAGCCACCATGGAAAAATCTATGGAGGTTCCTCGAAATATTAAATATAAAACTACCATCAGTTCAGTTCACTTCAGTCGCTCAGTCGTGTCCAGCTCTTTGCGACCCCATGAATCGCAGCACGCCAGGCCTCCCTGTCCATCACCAACTCCCGGAGTTCACTCAGACTCACGTCCATTGAGTCAGTGATGCCATCCAGTCATCTCATCCTCTGTTGTCCCCTTCTCCTCCTGCCCCCAATCCCTCCCAGCATCAGAGTCTTTTCCAATGAGTCAACTCTTTGCATGAGGTGGCCAGAGTACTGAAGTTTCAGCTTTAGCATCATTCCTTCCAAATAAACTACAATATGATCTAGCAATTTCAATTCTACATAACAAAAACATTGATTTTAAAAGATATATACACACCCTCATGCTCATTGTAGCATTATTTATAATAACCAATATATAGAAACAACCTAAGTGAAAGCTTCCCTGGTAGCTCAGATGGTAAAGAACCTGCCTGTAATTCAAGAGATGTAAGAGACCCCATGAATCGCAGCACGCCAGGCCTCCCTGTCTATCACCAACTCTCGGAGTTTGATCCCTGGGTTTGATCCCTGGGTCAGGAAGATCCCCTGGAGAAGGAAATGGCAACCCACTTGAGTATTCTTGCCTGGAAAATTCCACAGATGGAGGAGCTTGGCAGGCTACAGCTTATGGAGTCTCAAAGAGTTGGACACGACTGATCAATTTACACACACACGCGTGTCCATCAGTGGATGAATGGATAAAGAAAATGTGGCATAGATAGAGAGATATAAGATAGATGTGTGCATATGTGCTAAATCACTTCAGTTGTGTCCAGCTCCATGGACTGTAGCCTGCCAGGCTCCTTTGTCTATGGGATTACCCAGGCAAGAATATTGGAGTAGGTTGTCATGCCCTCCTCCAGGGGATATTCTGAACCAGGGATCGAACCCACATCTCTTACATCTCCTGCATTGGCAGGCAGTTTCTTTACCACTAGGGCCACCTGGGAAGCCATAAGATAGATAGATATAAGTGTTATTCAACCATGAGAAAAAATAAAATCTTTCCACTTCCAACAGCATGGATGGACTTTGAGGGCATTATGCTAAGCAGAGAAAGTCAGACAAAGACAAATACCACATGATCTCACTTATGTGTGGAATCTAAAACAAGACAAACCAAAACCTCGTGGATGCATAGAACAGGTTGGTGGTTGTCAGAGACAGGAGTGATGAGGTGAGTGATGGAGGTCAAAAGATAACACTTCCGATTATAAAATAAATGTCATGAAGGTGTAATGTACAGCATGGTGATTAGTTAATAACACAGTGTTGCATATTTGAAAGTTGCTAAGAAAGTAAGTCTTAAAAGTTCTCACCAGAAGGAAGAAAATTTTGTAACTGTGTACAATGATGGATATTAACTAGACATATTGTGGTCATCCTTTTGCAATATATTCAACCCATGATGCTGAAACTAACACATAGTGTTTTGTCATACATCAGCATATAATGTTATACCTCAATCAAAATAAATGAATAGTACATACATACAAGAGAATCCCATAGACTTCAAATTAAAATCCTCACTTAACCCCTTAAAGTCCTACCTTCCTCTGCCTATAATTAAAATATTATATCACATTACATTTCAAAATGGTGTTTTAAAGACACTAGAATGCCTAAATACTTCAGGGTGCCCCCATCTCCCTCCAAGATATTCCCTAATAGCATAGCTCCATGAATGCCATGGCAACTCTGCACCCACAGTGCCCAGATCTATCCAGGTACCACATGCCAGTGCTCTGCTCCTACAAACAAAGCATCTTTGCAGAGGGATGGCACCAGACAGCAGCACAGCCTGAAGGATCCTTCCAGCTCCTTAAGCTCAACTGTGCAGAAAGATGATTACTTCCACAGACTAGCCCTCAGTAACTTCTCCTTACCACAGATGATACTAGAAACAAAAAAGCCATGCCCTCATGGGTGTGGAATTAGAGACATCCATCCCAGGGGAAGGATCTGGTGAGCATTTGCAGTAGCAATGTATTCCCCACCATGAGGACTGTGACAGAGATGCTCTGGCTCCAGCACAGACAAAATGACTTGGAGTGGATGAACATGGTTCCTGCAAGCTCACCTACTGTGTTGTCAAATCATCAAACAAATGTTCATGCTCTTCTTTAAGCAAGGCTGGAGAGGATATTGTTGACATGTGGAGCATCCTTAAAGTATCCTCCCCATCCAGCCAATGTTTGGAGACATGCATTAGGTCTACTGACTGGGAACAGGGCATGGCTCATTACTTTATTATGTCATTCAAAGCATAAATGTTCAGAAAAGGTGTATATATATATATATATATATATATATATATATATATACATAGAGAGAGAGAGACATATACATTGTTGTTCAGTCACTCAGTCATGTCTGACTCTTTGTGACCCCATGGACTGCAGCATGCCAGGCCTACCTGTCCATCACCAACTCCCAGAGTTTACTCAAACTCATGTCCATTGAGTCGGTGATGCCATCCAACCATCTAATCTTCTGTCATCCCCTTCTCCTCCTGACCTCAATCTTTCCCAGCATCAGAGTTTTTTCCAGTGAGTCAGTTCTTCACATCAGGTGGCCAAAGTATTGGAGCTTCAGCTTCAGCATCAGTCCTTCCAATGAACACCCAAGACTGATCTCCTTTAGGACTGACTGGTTAGACTTCCTTGCAGTCCAAGGGATTCTCAAGAATCTTCTACAACACCACAGTTCAAAAGCATCAGTTCTTCAGCACTCAGCCTTCTTTAGGGTTCAATTCATATGACATACGCGTACATGCACATAGACATACATACATATACATACAAATAAACATACGTGTGTATGTATATATATATATATATATATTGCCTGTATACTTTACCTAAAGAGGTTGGTGGTGAGAGAACTTTGCTATAATAGCTTAGAGTGTTTTTTGGTTAATTTCTTTTTTAATGTCACCACACCACTTTACATTTTTCTCAGTACAGTGACGTTGGTGATATTACCAAAGACTACAAAACAGTACATGCTGATCACTCAGAGTCACTTTGTCACCAGATATAGAAATGACTTTTTCAAATTCCAGCTATTTATATATATATATATATATTGCCTGTATACTTTACCTAAAGAGGTTGGTGGTGAGAGAACTTTGCTATAATAGCTTAGAGTGTTTTTTGGTTAATTTCTTTTTTAATGTCACCACACCACTTTACATTTTTCTCAGTACAGTGACGTTGGTGATATTACCAAAGACTACAAAACAGTACATGCTGATCACTCAGAGTCACTTTGTCACCAGATATAGAAATGACTTTTTCAAATTCCAGCTATAATCCTCCCAAACCTCTAGTGAGGAAATGAATCATCATCACCGAGGGTAGAATTGAGTGTTGCTCTTCATTGATCCTAAACAGGATCTCTCCTCTGCAGACTTCCTTGGGGTGGGCCTGATGCTGGTCACACCGCTGCCCAGTGTCCTCCCTTCCTGCTGCCCAGAGTCCTCTGGGTCCTCCACCAACAGCACTGCTATGAGACGACTCCAGGGAGCTCCCCAAAACTTTTGGAAGGAGTAACTGTTCTTTCCTTTCTGTGAAAGTGTGAGGGCAGGCTGGCTGCTCTCCCTTCCTCTGTAGCAAATGTCAGCACACCTAGATGAGAACAATGGGAAGAGAGCAAACGAGAGGCACCGTGGGAGCCAGCCTACCCCAGGAAAAGGTTCTTTACCAGCTGAGCCACAAGGGAAGCCCCAGGGAAGGTTCTGAGAACACCTCGAGACTGCTCCTCGGGAACGCTCACCCTGGGGAAGCTGAGCCCCACTCTGAGGCTTTCCCTCAGTGCCCTTTGATGGCAGGCAATCAAGACTTCATCCTCAGAGAAGAATCCTTAAAGGAATTCCTCCCAAATGGTCCCCTTCCCTAATCTGGTATAAATGAATGGAATAACTGACTAATTGAGTGAAGGGAAGAGAGCAGGAGAAAGCGAATCCACTTTTGGTTTTGTGGACACCAAATTTCAAGAAAGAAAATTAGAACTGAGTTCTTTAATGATGACCCCAACCTACCTTTCTTTAGCAGGGCAAGAATAAGGAATAAAATAGCCTCTGTGTTCAGAAGTCACCCATCCAAGGGAAACAAATGCTGTCGTGCAATTTTTAACCAGTTAATCCCACTGTTGGTGCTGTCACGCCCAGGGTTGAAGGCTCCTGTCGGTGGGCGTTGGTGACATGCGTGCTTTTCCAGCTGCTGCTGTCTCCCAAGCAGCATGAAATGAAACACATTTCACTTCTTTTGGCCTCTCCACCTGTCCCCCACCTCAGAGAAGAGGCTATTGCTCCAAGACTGGTTCTTAGAACTTTGTAACTGAGAATCTGAGAATGGGAAGAGAAACACAGTGTCTGAAGGGCTAGACAAGAAGGAAAAGGCTGAGAAAGACTGAAGAGAGAGAACGAAAGGAAGAGAGGAAGCAGCCACCTTTGAAGAAAGTGTAGGGAGAGGTGATGAGGGAGGAACGGTGGGCTATCAGAACATACGGAAAAGGGGGAGGGAGTAAGGTGGGCTTCCTGCGGATTGGTAGAGTAACTCTTTTTTTTTTTCATGCTTTTCAAGAGATGAAGATTGGAGTTCCTTTTTAAATTTATATGTTTTGTCAAGACTGCCATTCTTTGAATGTGACTTCATAGAAAGAACCTTTAGGATCTTTCTAACCTAAAGGATCTTTAGCTTATGAGATTTTCTCAGTTCTAATCAAGCCATCTTATCTTAAGGCTAAAAAAACCTGAAGGTCAGAGAAGTAAAATCACTGGCTTTAAAAATGCAGGACAATCTAACAACAGAACTTTGACTCTTCTGCTATTAGTCCAATAGAGGTTTTACTACCCTCTGCTAAAAATGTGCTTCTTCCTAAATGCATTCACACACAGCAACCTCTGCTCCTCCGCAAACCTTTCTTACTGTTTAAGTCTTATTGAGAAGATAAAAACCTTACACTCTCTCTTCAGCAGAAAGAATTTAAACTTTTGAAGAGAAAGCATTCCATCACAATAGAAGATGTGAAATTAGGTTCTGGGGCTGGGAGTTAGCAACCCTGCCTCACAACTACAGAGTAAAGGCAAAATGTTTCTTCTGGGAGGCAAGCCGAATTGAAAGGAAAGGACAGATGGTTATTTAAAACATCCCTGTTATCTAAGTAGGTCTCACATTTCATCCAACAGATGGCAGTAGAAACATACTTTTTATTATTTTTGTTGTTGTTGGAAAAGTAATGTCTCTGCTTTTTTTTTTTACTTTATTTTACTTTACAATACTGTATTGGTTTTGCCATACATCAGCATGAATCTGCCATGGGTGTACATGAGTTCCCAATCCTGAACCCCTCTCCCACCTCCCTCCCCATACCATTTCTCTGGGTCATCCCAGTGCACCAACCCCAAGCATCCTGTATCCTGCATCTAACCTAGACTGGCAAATTGTTTCTTACATGGTATTATACATATTTCAATGTCATTCTCACAAATCATCCCACCATCTCCCTCTCCCACAAAGTCCAAAAGACTGTTCTATACACCTGTGTCTCTTTTGCTGTCTCGCATACAAGGTTATTGTTATCATCTTTCTAAATTCCACATATATGTGTTAGTATGCTGTATTGGTGTTTTTCTTTCTGGCTTAATTCACTCTGTATAATTGGTTCCAGTTTCATCCACCTCATTAGAACTGATTTAAATGTATTTTTTTTAATGGCTGAGTAATACTCCATTGTGTATATGTACCACAGCTTTCTTATCCACTCATCTGCTGATGGCCATCTAGGTTACTTCCATGTCCTGGCTATTATAAACAATGCTGCAATGAACATTGGGGTACACATGTCTCCTTCGATTCTGGTTTCCTCAGTGTGTATGCCCAGCAGTGGGATTGCTGGGTCATAAGGCAGTTCTATTTGCAATTTCTTAAGGAATCTCCACACTGTTCTCCATAGTGGCTGTACTAGTTTGCATTCCCACCAACAGTGTAAGAGGGTTCCCTTTTCTCCACACCCTCTCCAGCATTTATTGCTTGTAGACTTTTATATAGTAGCCATTCTGACTGATGTGAAATGGCACCTCATTGTGGTCTTGATTTGCATTTCTCTGATAATGAGTGAC
>SJYX01019696.1:66855-77899 GCA_006410675.1 Oreotragus oreotragus | reverse complement strand
GGTGTGTGGATTTATCTCTGGGCTTTCTATTTTGTTCCATTGATCTATATTTCTCTTTGTGCCAGTACCATACTGTCTTGATAACTGTGGCTTTGTAGTAGAGAAAGAAGTCAGGCAGGTTGATTGCTCCAGTTCCATTCTTCTTTCTCAAGATTGCTTTGGCTATTCAAGATTTTTTTTTTTTGTATTTCCATACAAATTGTGAAAGTATTTGTTCTAGCTTGATAGGGATTGCATTGAATCTGTAGATTGCTTTGGGTAATATACTCATTTTCACTATATTGAGTCTTCCAATCCATGAACATGGTATATTTCTCCATCTATTAGTGTCCTCTTTGATCTATTTCACCAGTGTTTTATAGTTTTCTATATATAGGTCTTTAGTTTCTTTAGGTAGATACATTCCTAAGTATTTTATTCTTTTCATTGCAATGGTGAATGGAATTTTTCCCTTAATTTCTTTTTCAAAAACTCAATATTAAAGAAAAGAAGAAGAAGAAGAAGAAAAAGTCACAAGAATTATTAAATATATATATACATATATATATATGAAGTTTGCTTTAAAAATAGGGTCTTTTTTTGAAAAGTAATAGTAGGTTATAACAATGTAAATTAAAGGAAAAACAGAGGACTTAAAATTTAAAAATGTTTAAAAAAAGAAGAAAAATTAAAGAAGAAACAAACAAACAAAAAAGAATGATCGTAAAAATAGTAAAGATATATCTAGGACTTTCTCTAGTGTTGTTGTGCGCAGTGTGGGGTCAATTCATTTTTGGATAGTTCCTTGGTCCGGCTTATATTTCTCTAGATCTATAGGCCCCTTCCTATGTAGTTGGTACTAACGACAGGGTTTTAATCTATTGCACCTGTCACTTCCAAGGTGGTTCTCTCTGTTTCAGCTTCTTCTGTTTGCTGGTCTCTTCAGTGTCTGATTTCTGCCCTGCCACAGGGAGGGCAGTGGTGGACAATTTTTTTTAGGCTCACTTGTTCAGTCACGCTGTGGGGAGGGAGGGATGCTACAAACAAATAACACTGGCATGTGCTTGCAGCCACACTGGGCCTGCCCCCCTCTCATGGTGCACACAGCTCAGGCTCTAGGTTGTTCCACCAGGAACAGTCTGAGGCCGGCCCTGGGCTGCATGCACCTCCCAGGTCTAAGCCGCTCAGGCTCAGGCACTCAGGTAGTCCTCAGAGGTGCAGACTCGGTTGGGCCTGCGTTTTGTGCCCTTCCCAGGTCCTAGTAGCTCAGGTGTTTGGCGAGCACGGTTGCTGTGACTTATCGCCTCTCCCGTCCTTGCTGCTCAGTTTTCTGGGTGTACAACTGGTGCACCTTCTCAGGAGGATGATGACTGTCCAGAACCCCAAGAAGTCTTAGTTAGCAAAAAAAGCCTGTTTGTAATTTGGTAGTTAATGTCTCTCTGGGGCTGTGATTGCCCCCTTCTGGCCCTTCCAGCTCTGGCTGCCTGTCACCAGAGGGGAATGGTCTGCAGCCAGCTAATTCTGTTCCATCCTTTGTTCTGTGAGCAGTCCTGGCAGTGTCTTAGGTTAGAGCTTTTCGCATGGTAGCTATCCCACAGTCGGGTTTGCTAGCCCAAGTTAGTTCGCTCTGGTTACACTCGGGCATTTGGGCCCAATCCTTAAAAAGCAATGCAGCCTGCACCTCCCTGCCTGGCCCCCGCTTGCTAGTGGTGGATACAGGCATCTGCGCTGCTTCTCTGCTGGGGGAGTTACCACTGGGCTCGTAATTTGTGGGTTTTAATTATTTATTTCTTTTTCCTCCCTGTTATGTTGCCCTCTGTGCTTCCAAGGCTCGCCACAGACTCGGCAGTGAGAGTGTTTCCTGGTGTTTAGAAACTTCTCTCTTTTTAAGACTCCCTTCCCAGGACAGAGCTCCCTCCCTACCTCTTTTGTCTCTTTTTTTGTCTTTTATATTTTTTCCTACCTGTTTTCGAAGGCAGTCAGCTGCTTTTCTGGGTGCCTGATGTCCTCTGCCGGCATTCAGAAGTTGTTTTGTGGAATTTACTCAGCGTTGAAATGTCCTTTTGATGAATTAGTGGGGGAGAAAGTGGTCTCCCCGTCCTATTCCTCCACCATCTTAGGACCGCCCCCCTGCAACATACTTTTTAAATAAGTACGTAGACTTCCAAAGTTAAGAAGAAAAAAATTACCAGTAAAATAAGATGTAAAATCTTTCTGTCTTCATCAAAAACCAAGTTCCAACTATCCTTCTTGAAGTAACATGGAATTAAAACAAACGAACAACAGCAATAAACATAGCTATCTAACCACTACTAGATAAAATCAACAAACCCCTTTAATAACGTTACTGATTACAAATTATAAATAACAGTTGCTTTTGTGTTTTGCTTTTGTTAGAAAAGTTAGAGGTAGTCCTACTTCCTTTTGTCTGATGAATTTAGCTAGACTTAAGTGAATGGTTAAAAATAGTATCAGTATTCCACACACTAGCATTCTTGAAGGAAAAAAAAAATGGAACCCCTTGGTTGCTAAGAAGGGGTTATTGTTAAAGTATCACCTGATTCTTGTAGTTTCTTATACTATGAGCATAACTAGTTTCAGATTGAGAAAGCGTTTGTTAGAAAGCAGTGTGTCTCTCTCTCCCTTGGGATTTTGTTGTTGTTCAGTTGCTAAGTTGTGTTTGACTCCTTGAAATCCCATTGACTGCAGCATGCCAGGCTTCCCTGCTGCTGCTGCTGCTGCTGCTGCTGTCACTTCAGTCATGTCCAACTCTGTGCGACCCCATAGATGGCAGCCCACCAGACTCCCCCATCCCTGGGATTCTCCAGGCAAGAACACTGGAGTGGGTTGCCATTTCCTTCTCCAATGCATGAAAGTGAAAAATGAAAGTGAAGTCACTCAGTCGTCTCCAACCCTCAGCGACCCCATGGTCTGCAGCCTTCCAGGCTCCTCCATCCATGGGATTTTCCAGGCAAGAGTACCGGAGTGGGGTGCCATTGCCTTCTCTGATCAGGCTTCCCTATCTTTCACTATCTCCCAGATTTTCTTCAGATTCATGTCCATTGAGTTGGTGATGTTCTCTAACCATCTCATCCTCTGCCACCCTCTTCTCTTTGCCTTCAATCTTTCCCAGCATCAGGGTCTTCTCCAGGAGTCAGCTTTTTGAGTCAGGTGGCCCAAGTGTTGGAGCTTCAGCTTCAGCATCAGTCCTTCCAATGAATATTCAGGATTGATTTTCTTTAGGATTGACAGATCTGATCTCTTCCTTGCTGTCCAAAGCACTCTAAAGAGTCTTTTCCAGCACAACAATTTAAAAGTATCAAAAAATAAAAGTATCAATTCTTCAGTGCTCAACCATCTTTGTGGTTCAACTCTTACATCCATACAAGACTACTGGAAAAACATAGCTTTGACTCTATGGACATTTGTCAACAAAGTGATATCTTTGCTTTTTAATATGCTGTCTAAATTTGTCATAGCTTTTCTTCCAAAGAGCAGATGTCTTTTAATTTCACAGCTGCAGTCACTGTCCACCATGATTTTGAAGACCAGGAAAATAAAATCGGTCACTGCTTTCACTTTTTCGCTGTCTATTTGCCATGAAGTGATGGGACTGTATGCCATGATCTTTGTTATTTGAATGTTGAATTTTTTAATTAATTTATTTAATTGGAGGCTAATTACTTTACAATATTGTAGTGGTTTTGCCATACATTGACAACAATCAGCCACGGGTGTACGTGTGTTCCCCATCCTGGACCCCCCTCCCACCTCCTTCCCCATCCCATCTCTCTGGGTTGTCCCAGTGCACCAGCCCTAAGCACTCTGTCTCATGCATCAAACCTTGACTGGCGATCTGTTTCACATATGATAATATACATGTTTCAACACTGTTCTCTCAAATCATCCCACCCTCGTCTTCTCCCACAGTCTGAAAGACTGTTCTTTACATCTGTGTCTCTTTTGCTGTCTTGCATATAGGGTCATCATTACCATCTTTCTAAATTCCACATATATGCATTAGTATATTGTACTGGTGTTTTTGTTTCTGACTTACTTCGCTCTGTATAATGTGCTCAAGTTTCACCATATTGTTAGAACTGAATCAACTGCATTATTTATGGGTGAATTTAACTCAGATGACCATTATATCTACTACTGCGGGCAGGAATCCCTCAGAAGAAATGGAGTAGCCATCATGGTCAACAAAAGAGTCCAAATGCAGTACTTGGATGCAGTCTCAAAAACGACAGAATGATCTCTGTTCGTCTCCAAGGCAAACCATTCAGTATCACAGTTATCCAAGTCTATGCCCCAACCAGTAACACTGAAGAAGCTGAAGTTGAATGGTTTTGTGAAGACCTACAAGACCTTTTAGAACTAACACCCAAAAAAGAGGTCCTTTTCATTATAGGGGGATGGAATGCAAAAATAGGAAGTCAAGAAACACCTGGAGTAACAGACAAATTTGGCCTTGGAATGCGGAATGAAGCAGGGCAAAGACTAATAGAGTATTGCCAAGAATATGCACTGGTCATAGCAAACATCCTCTTCCAACAGCACAAAAGAAGACTCTACACATGTCCATCACAAGATGGTCAACACCAAAATCAGATTGATTTTATTCTTTGCAGCCAAAGATGGAGAAACTCTATACAGTCAGCAAAAATAAGACCGGGAGCTGACTGTGGCTCAGATCATGAACTCATTACTAAATTCAGACTAAAATTGAAGAAAGTAGGGAAAACTGCTAGACCATTAAGGTATGACCTAAATCAAATCCCTTATAGAGTGGATTATACAGTGGAAGTGATAACTAGATTTAGGGGCCTAGATCTGATAGATAGAGTGCCTGATGAACTATGGAATGAGGTTCGTGACATTGTACAGGAGACAGGGATCAAGACTATCCTCATGGAAAAGAAATGCAAAAAAGCAAAATGGCTGTCTGGGGAGGCCTTACAAATAGCTGTGAAAAGAAGACAGGTGAAAAGCAAAGGAGAAAAGGGAAAATATAAGCATCTGAATGCAGAGTTCCAAAGAATAGCAAGGAGAGATAAGAAAGCCTTCTTCAGCNCAGGCGTTTCCAAGCAGAGCAATGGGGAGGAAAAGACCAGAGGAGGGAGAGGGGACTGGGGGTGCGCAGAGCTCTGAGAGCTAAGCCTTTCCAGGAGGAAGCAAGCTCGAGCCAAAAGCAGGGGGCGGGGACTACACTGCAGATGCGGGGATGAGAAGTGATCATAATGGGAAACAGAAAGACTGCAGTCATGGATGGAGTGAAACCAATCGCTGAGCCAGAGCCCACTCCTCCTTGTCTTTCTCTGCCACAAACACACACAGAGAGACAAAGAAGGAAAACAGCTCTCGAACCACATGGGCAAAGAATCTGTTTTTTATTTGTCAACCAAAGTAGGGGAAAGGTTCAAGACTGGTCAGCTGAGCTGGGTTCAGAGTGAGAGTCTTGAGTGCAGGCTGGACTGGATGGAAGATGGCTCCATAGAAAGCCTTTGAAAGGGCTACGCAGTCACTGATTGTCAGGCTGGGTCTGGCGAACAGAGCTTTGTACCTGTTGGTATTATTGTTGACCTAAGGTGGGTAGTCAGAGTGGAGACCAGGTAGGTGAGAGCAGAGGCAGTGTTTGTAGAACCGCAGGTCAAATGTCCACTGACAGTCATCCATCCTGTCCCAGGCTGATAGTCAGAATTATTAAATTCCCTGGATGCAGCCGTGAGTGTACAGATGCACCGAGTGTGTGATTGTTACTGATCCATCCCAAACACCACCGAGCCCTTCGGAGCCTTTCTGGAAAGCTCTTGTAGTTTGTGGACTTATTTATTTAGTAATGAGCCAAGGCTCAGCGGTAAAGAATTTGCCTGCCAGTGCAGGAGATGTGGGCTCAAACCCTGTGTTGGGAAGATCCCCTGGAGGAGGAGATGGCAACCCACTCCAGTATTCTTGCCTGGGAAATCCCATAGACAGAGCAGCCTGGTGGGCTACAGTCTACAGGGTCTCAAAAGAGTCAGACACAATTTAGCAACTAAACAACAGCAGCAACATATCTGATAAGGGACTTGCATCAAAACGGACACTTGTATCTCAACAGTAAAATGACAAACAACCCAATTAAAACTGGGCAAAGAATTGGAATAGGCATCATTAGTCCCTAGGGAAATGAAACAGAAAGCACAGTGAAATACCACTTCACAAGCACTAGATGGCGTAAACCAGTAAGACAGACAATAACAAGTGTTGGCAAGAATGTGGACAAACTGGAACCTTCACACGCTGCTGTGGGAATGTAGGGGATGGTGCAGCTGCTTTAGAAAGCATTCTGGCAGTCCCGCAAAATATCAGTTACTGTATAATCCAGCAATTCCACTCGTAGCTGTATATCCAAGATAAATGAAGACATCCATCCACACAGAAACTTGTACACGGGTGTTCATAGCAGCATTGCAGAATTATTCAAAAACCGGAAACAACCCAACTGTTCAACAACGTGGAATGGATAAACAAAATGGTGTATATCTGTACTATGGAATATTATTCAGCAGTAAAAAGGAATGAAGCCCTGATTCATGCTGTAACATGAATGAACCTCAAAAACATTATACAAGCAAAAGAAGCAAGTCATAAATATAAGACTTGCTAAGTCTTATAAGTCACAAATATAAGCCACATAATATAAGNACAACGTGGAATGGATAAACAAAATGGTGTATATCTGTACTATGGAATATTATTCAGCAGTAAAAAGGAATGAAGCCCTGATTCATGCTGTAACATGAATGAACCTCAAAAACATTATACAAGCAAAAGAAGCAAGTCATAAATATAAGACTTGCTAAGTCTTATAAGTCACAAATATAAGCCACATAATATAAGACTCCATTTATGTGAAATGTCTCAAATTAAGGGAGGTAGAAAGTAGATTAAAGTGTGCCTGAGGCTGGAAAGGAAGGTGGGGAGTTTAGTGGTAGTTGTGGTTTAGTTGCTAAGTTTTGGCCGACTCTTTTGCAACCCCATGGAATGTAGTATGCTGGCCTCCTCTGTCCATAGGCTTTCCCAGGCAAGAATACTGGAGTGGGTTGCCATTTCCTTCTCTAGAGGATCTTCCTGACCCGGGGATTGAGCTTACATCTCCTGTATTGGCAGGTGGATTCTTTACCACTCATTACCATTCTAATGAGTATGGGATTTCTTTTGAAGCAAGTGTTCTGAAATTAGATTGTGGCGACATTCACACAACTCTGCACAGAAACTAAAACCCACAGGCCTTAAATAGGGATATAGTATGTACATTGTGTCTTGGAAAAAAAAGTGATGAATTGGCAAGTATACGGGGGAATTATTTTTCATTGACTTAGCTGGGAAACACTGAGTTAGGTGTCAATGATAGGGAGATGTCGGTAAAGATAGCATTTGACCGGACTGTGGTTTGGCAAAGAGATGTGGTACTTTGTGGAGGGAGGGCCCCCACTGACGGCCTGAGTCCTGGGCTTTGGCCCTCGCGGCTGGCTGTCTGACCCTGCCCAAGTCAGCCTCCTCCCTAGGTCTTGTTTTCTTCTTCATAGAGTAGGAACCCGCGTTAGGAGAACGTGAGCTGCTCTGACAGATCAGCCCATGCATCACAGTGGTTTCATGTAGCGGAAGTTAATTCCTCACTCATGCCAAGTCGCACAGCCCTGCAGCCGGTAGATGGGACGGGAGAGCTGGGGTAGGCGCACATGACAGGGTGGAGGACCAAGCCAGAAAGCGACATGCACACTTCCACCGCATCCTCTTCACAGGACCCCAGCTAGATGCAGGGATCGGAGGATGCAGTCACCTCCCAGGAGTGTCTTCACACTTTGGGGCGGGAGCCTGAACCTTGGTGGGCAGGCAGCTGGGCTTAGGGCTGCAGGAGGGCAGCCTGGGAGTCAAGAGGCCACGTCACTGTCCAGTGGGACCATGAGTACGGACCGTGTGCTGACTTGAAATGCACCGTATGAACACAAAGTACTGTAGGTTTTATCACGAATCGCAGGCTGGGATGAAGACCTATCAGTTCTGCCGTGGGTCAGGCCATCTGACCACCTTTCAGGAGACCTGGAAATTGGGGAAGCATATGTTTATATGAACACCTGTGAACCCCCAAATCAAAAGACGGTAGCGCGGCTTGCTTCCTCCACTTCATTCGGGTCCGAAGCCAAGGAGTAGCTCTGACCCTCCGCCCCACACGGTCCTGCTGTCTCAGGCCCTGATGGCGGCTGCTCCTCTGGCCTGCCTGTGAGCTGGATTTCACTGGGAGATGGCTTGCAGCTGCCGAGAGGATTGTGTTGTGAGACTGTTGCTATAGAGAGAATCTGATTATATTCAAACTTAAGTTCATTCAACCAGAATGTTCTTTTTCCTCCAGGCTGGAGAATGTCACTGGGAGGCCCTCCTTCCCTCTATCTGCTTCAGGCTACTGGAAGGCCAATATTCCACAGGGTTGTGTCTGAGCATGAAAAGAATGCCTTGTTCCTTCTGATCCCAGCCAGCTGCTTGACATATGATTCAAATGAGAAACTGAGATGGTAGGAGCAGTGGTAGATGGCTGCAGGCAGGAGGTCTGATTTGCAGGTAGTGAATTTCTCCTCCTACCCACACTCACAGGGGCCACAGCTCAGCCCAGTGTGTTTTAGTGAGGGTCCTCTAGAGAAACGGAACCCACAACCTTCAGTCGTGTCCAACTCTTTGTGACCCCATGGACTGTAGCCCACCAGGCTCCTCTGTCCATGGGATTNGAATTTCTCCTCCTACCCACACTCACAGGGGCCACAGCTCAGCCCAGTGTGTTTTAGTGAGGGTCCTCTAGAGAAACGGAACCCACAACCTTCAGTCGTGTCCAACTCTTTGTGACCCCATGGACTGTAGCCCACCAGGCTCCTCTGTCCATGGGATTCTCCAGGCAAAAATACTGGAGTGGGTTGCCATGCCTTTCTTCAAGGGATTTCTTCCTGACCCAGGGGGCAAACCTGTCTGTTACGTCTCCTGCATTGGCACCTGGGTCCTCCGCCTCTAGCACCACCTGGGAACCCCATGTGTATACACAGATTTATTTTAAGGAATTGGCTCATGTGCTCATGGAGGCTGGCAAGTCCAAAATCTCCATCAGGCTGGAGACATGCAGAAGAGTCACAGCTCAAGTCCAAAGGCCATCTGTTGGCAGAATCCCTTCTTACTCAGGGGAGGTCAGTTTCTGTTTGAGCCCAGCCTTCAGCTGATTGGGTGAGGCCCACCCACCTTATGGAGGGCAATCTGTTTTACTCAAAGTCTATTGATTTGAATGTTCATCTCATTCCCCAAAAACAAACGTTCACAGAAACATCCAGAATGAGGTTTGACTAAATATCTGGGTACTGAAGCCATTTGTCTTCACTCTTCCCAGACACTCGCTCATTCAGTTCTCATGACAACCCCACGAGATGACTGTGGAGATGATCCCTAGGTCTGCATCGCACCTCCCAGAAGGACCAGCCATGTGGCCTGGGTCACATGCTCTGACTTCCTAAGTCTGACTTCCTCCTCCAGAAAATGATGAGAAAATCTAGAAAACAGCCCCTACCTGGAACCTAGCGAGGTTGGATAGATCATATCTCTAAAACTTGTAGCACAGGGCCTGCCTGGCACACAGCAAGAGCTTGAGAGACCGCTTTCTATTTTTACGAGTCATGTAATAAATGCCAAGAGGATGTCTCTTGGCTGATTCTCTGCTTGTTCTAGATCATTTTTCAGGTCATAGCTTGCTGAGCTGTCCTATGATCACTGGAATATATTTGCCTTTTGTGGAGGGAGATAGGGTGGCCTGTCCAGTGAGCAGAACAGCTGGGGAAAGGCTAGATAGATGTCTGGTAGCCAGGCTGAAAATTGGGTCAACCACAGGGCTGATACAGACCCTGAGAAAACGGTCAACAGAGCCCCCAGAGTTGGCTCTGAGAGTGGCTTTAATGCTTTTGAACAGGTGATGACGCTCGATGGCTGGCACCTCGCTCGAGGTGGGGAGACACATGGAGAGTTCAGCTTGATTTCCCAGGATGATCAGGAATGCAGATGCAGATGCTGGCCTCGCCCCAGTGCCTGCCATCCTCTCCTGGGCCCTGAGCTGAGCTATGGCTTGGAGGAGGAGTTCCCAGGGAAGGCATCTGAGAGAGGGAGCTTCTTGCAAGTTGTCAGGATTCATTGCCTATCAGGACGCAGCTGATGGTTGCTTTCGGAGGCCCAAGCAGTGAGGGGATGCTGATGGCTTCCAGGTTCTTGCTGTGGGTGGGAGATGGGCTGCAGATCATGTCCCCTGGGGGGTAGAGGAACCAGCATACCTGCCATCAGCCTTGGATGGCCAGGGGTGGGAGAGCCACCCTCCCCAACAGCAATGATGTGCTGTGCGGTGTCCCATTGCGCAGGCCTCAAGACCCTGGTGACTCTCAGACTGTAGAGAGTAACAGATGGTGCGGTGGCCCACAGTGAAAGGGGATGTTGTTAAGTACAGTCCGCGCTCATTGTCCGCGGATTCCATATTTGCAGCTCACCTGATCGCGCATGTTATTTGTAATCCCCAAATCAGTTCTTACACAGTCATTTGCAGACATGTACAGAGTGACAGACGCAGAAGACGATGGCACCCCACTGCAGTGCTCTTGCCTGGAAAATCCCATGGACGGAGGAGCCTGTTGGGCTGCAGTCCATGGGGTCGCTGAGGGTCGGACACGACTGAGCGACTTCACTTTGACTTTTCACTTTCGTGCACTGGAGAAGGAAATGGCAACCCACTCCAGTGTTCTTGCCTGGAGAATCCCAGGGATGGGGGAGCCTGGTGGGCTGCCGTCTAGGGGGTCGCACAGAGTCAGACACGACTGAAGCGACTTAGCAGCAGCAGCAGCACAGAGTGACAGAAGATTTGAGTATCTAACTCACAAGTTCCAGCTGAGACTGAACAAAGTGATGGCTGTCTTCTTGTTTCACGCCTCTTACTGTCCACAAGTGTTCTTTCAAGGTTTTGTTGCTGCTGCTGCTGCTAAGTTGCTTCAGTCGTGCCTGACTCTGC
>SJYX01019696.1:52956-63655 GCA_006410675.1 Oreotragus oreotragus | reverse complement strand
GTTCCAAATAGGAAAAGGAGTATGTCAAGGCTGTATATTGTCACCCTGCTCATTTAACTTATATGCAGAGTACATCATTGGAAACGCTGGACTGGAAGAAGCACAAGCTGGAATTAAGATTGCCAGGAGAAACGTCAATAACCTCAGATATGCCGACGACACCACCCTTATGGCAGAAAGTGAGGAGGAACTAAAAAGCCTCTTGATGAAAGTGAAAGAGGAGAGTGAAAAAGTTGGCTTAATGCTCAACATTCAGAAAACAGGTCATGGCATCCAGTTCCATCACTCCATGGGAAATAGATGGGGAAACAGTGGAAACAGTGTCAGACTTTATTTTTCTGGGCTCGAAAATCACTGCAGATGGTGACTGCAGTCATGAAATTAAAAGACGCCTTCTCTTTGGAAGGAAAGTTATGACCAACCTAGATAGTATATTTAAAAGCAGAGACATTACTTTGCTGACTAAGGTCCGTCTAGTCAAGGCTATGGTTTTTCCTGTGGTCATGTATGGATGTGAGAGTTGGACTGTGAAGACGGCTGAGCGCTGAAAAATTGATGCTTTTGAACTGTGGTGTTGGAGAAGACTCTTGAGAGTCCCTTGGTCTTCAGGGAGATCCAACCAGTCCATTCTGAAGGAGATCAGCCCTGGGATTTCTTTGGAAGGAATAATGCTAAAGCCGAAACTCCAGTACTTTGGCTACCTCATGAGATGAGTTGACTCATTGGAAAAGACTCTGATGCTGGGAGGGATTGGGGGCAGGAGAAAAAGGGGACGACAGAGGATGAGATGGCTGGATGGCATCACTGACTGGATGGATGTGAGTCTGAGTGAACTCCGGGAGTTGGTGATGGACAGGGAGGCCTGGCGTGCTGCAATTCATAGCATCACAAAGAGTCGGACACAACTGAGCGACTGAACCGAACCATAGCTTTCTTATCTACTCACCTGTTGATGGACATCTAGGTTGCTTCCATGTCCTGGCTATTTATAAACAGTGCTGTAATGAATTGGGGTACATGTGTCTCTTTCAGTTCTGGTTTCCTCAGTGTGTATGCCCAGCAGTGGGATTACTGTGTCACATTCCAATTCTATTTACAGGTTTTTAAGAAATTTCCACACTGTTCTCCATAGTGGCTGTACTAGTTTGCATTCTCACCAAAAGTGTAAGAGGGTTCCCTTTTCTCCACACCCTCCCCAGCATTTAGCTTGTAGACTTTTTGGATAACAGCCATTCTGACTGGTATAAGATGGTACCTCATTGTGGTTTTGATTTGCATTTCTCCGAGACTGAGTGATGTTGAACATCTTTTCATGTGTTCGTTAGCCATCTGTATGTTTTCTTTGGAGAAATGTCTGTTTAGATATTTGGCCCATTTTTTGAATGGGTCGTTTATTTTTCTGGGAATTGCACTGCAGAAGCTGCTTGTATATTTTTGAGATTAATTTGTTGTTCATTGCTTCGTCTGCTGTTATTTTCTTCCATTCTGAAGGCTGTCTTTTCACCTTGCTTATTTCACCTCATACATTTCCTTCATTGTGCAAAAGGTTTTAAGTTTAATTAGGTCCCATTTGTTTATTTTTGCTTTTATTTCCATTACTGTGGGAGGTGGGTCATAGAGGATCCAGCTGTGATTTATGTCAGAGAGTGTTTGCCTATGTTTTCCTCTAGGAGTTTTATAGTTTCTAGTCTTACATTTAGATCTTTAATCCGTTTTGAGTTTATTTTTGTATATGGTGTTTGAAAGTATTCTTGTTTCATTCTTTTACAAGTGGTTGACCAGTTTTCCCAGCACCATTTGTTGAAGAGATTGTCTTTTCTCCGTTGTATATTTTTGCCTCCTTTGTCAAAGATAATGTGTCCATAGGTGTGTGGATTTATCTCTGGGCTTTCTATTTTGTTCCATTGATCTATATTTCAGTCTTTGTGCCAGTATCATACTATCTTGATGACTGTAGCTTTGTAGTACAGTCTGAAGTCAGGCAGGTTGATTCCTCCAGTTCCATCTTCTTTCTCAAGATTTCTTTGGCTATTAGAGGATTTTTGTATTTCCATACAAATTGTGAAATTATTTGTTCTAGTTCTGTGAAAAATACTGTTGGTAGCTTGATAGGGATTGCATTGAATCTGTAGATTGCTTTGGGTAATATATTCATTTTCACTATATTGATTCTTCCAATCCATGAACATGGTATATTTCTCCATCTATTAGTGTCCTCTTTGATTTCTTTCATCAGTGTTTTATAGTTTTCTATATATAGGTCTTTAGTTTCTTTAGGTAGATATATTCCTAAGTATTTTATTCTTTTCGTTGCAATGGTGAATGGAATTGTTTCCTTAATTTCGTTTTCTACTTTCTCATTATTAGTGTATAGGAATGCAAGGGATTTCTGTGTGTTGATTTTATATCCTGCAACTTTACTATATTCATTGATTAGCTCTAGTAATTTTCTGGTGGAGTCTTTAGGGTTTTCTATGTAGAGGATCATGTCATCTGCAAACAGTGAGAGTTTTACTTCTTCTTTTCCAATTTGGATTCCTTTTATTTCTTTTTCTGCTCTGATTGCTGTGGCCAAAACTTCCAGAACTATGTTGAATAGTAGCGGTGAAAGTGGACATCCTTGTCTTGTTCCTGACTTTAGGGGAAATGCTTTCAATTTTTCACCATTGAGGATAATGTTTGCTGTGGGTTTGTCATATATAGCTTTTATTATGTTGAGGTATGTTCCTTCTATTCCTGCTTTCTGGAGAGTTTTTATCATAAATGGATGTTGAATTTTATCAAAGGCCTTCTCTGCATCTATTGAGATAATCATATGGCATTTATTTTTCAATTTGTTAATGTGGTGAATTACATTGATTGATTTGCGAATATTGAAGAATCCTTGCATTCCTGGGATAAAGCCTACTTGGTCATGGTGTATGATCTTTTTAATGTGTTGTTGGATTCTGATTGCTAGAATTTTGTTGAGGATTTTTGCATCTATGTTCATCAGTGATATTGGCCTGTAGTTTTCTTTTTTTGTGGCATCTTTGTCAGGTTTTGGTATTAGGGTGATGGTGGCCTCATAGAATGAGTTTGGAAGTTTACCTTCCTCTGCAATTTTCTGGAAGAGTTTGAGTAGGATAGGTGTTAGCTCTTCTCGAAATTTTTGGTAGAATTCAGCTGTGAAGCCGTCTGGACCTGGGCTTTTGTTTGCTGGAAGATTTCTGATTACAGTTTCAATTTCCGTGCTTGTGATGGGTCTGTTAAGATTTTCTATTTCTTCCTGGTTCAGTTTTGGAAAGTTGTATTTTTCTAAGAATTTGTCCATTTCTTCCACGTTGTCCAATTTATTGGCATATAATTGCTGATAGTAGTCTCTTATGATTCTTTGTATTTCTGTGTTGTCTGTTGTGATCTCTCCATTTTCATTTCTGATTTTATTGATTTGATTTTTCTCCCTTTGTTTCTTGATGAGTCTGGCTAATGGTTTGTCAATTTTATTTATCTTTTCAAAAAACCAGCTTTTGGCTTTGTTGATTTTTGCTATGGTCTCTTTTGTTTCTTTTGCATTTATTTCTGCCCTAATTTTTAAGATTTCTTTCCTTCTACTAACTCTGGGGTTCTCCATTTCTTCCTTTTCTAGTTGCTTTAGGTGTAGAGTTAGGTTATTTATTTGACTTTTTTCTTGTTTCCTGAGGTATGCCTGTATTGCTATGAACTTTCCTCTTAGCACTGCTTTTATAGTGTCCCACAGGTTTTGGGTTGTTGTGTTTTCATTTTCATTCATTTCTATGCACATTTTGATTTCTTTTTTGATTTCTTCTGTGATTTGTTGGTTATTCAGAAGCGTATTGTTCAGCCTCCAAATGTTGGAATTTTTAATAGTTTTTCTCCTGTAATTGAGATCTAATCTTAATGCATTATGGTCAGAAAAGATGCTTGGAATGATTTCGATTTTTTTGAATTTATCAAGGTTAGATTTATGTCCCAGGATGTGATCTATCCTGGAGAAGGTTCCGTGAGCACTTGAGAAAAAGGTGAAATTCATTGTTTTGGGGTGAAATGTCCTATAGATATCAATTAGGTCTAACTGGTCTATTGTATCATTTAAAGTTTGCGTTTCTTTGTTAATTTTCTGGTTAGTTGATCTGTCCATAGGTGTGAGTGGGGTATTAAAGTCTCCCACTATTATTGTGTTATTGTCAATTTCCCCTTTCATACTTGTTAGCATTTGTCTTACATATTGCGGTGCTCCTATGTTGGGTGCATATATATTTATAATTGTTATATCTTCTTCTTGGATTGATCCTTTGATCATTATGTAGTGGCCTTCTTTGTCTCTTTTCACAGCCTTTGCTTTAAAGTCTATTTTATCAGCTATGAGTATTGCCACTCCTGCTTTCTTTTGGTCTCTATTTGCATGATATATCTTTTTCCAGCCTTTCACTTTCAGTCTGTTTATGTCCCTTGTTTTGAGGTGGGTTTCTTGTAGACAGCATATACAAGGGTCTTGTTTTTGTATCCATTCAGCCAGTCTTTGTCTTTTGGTTGGGGCATTCAACCCATTTACGTTTAAGGTAATTATTGAGAAGTATGATCCCGTTGCCATTTACTTTATTGTTTTGGGTTCGGGTTTATACACCCTTTTTGTTTCCTGTCTAGAGAATATCCTTTAGCATTTGTTGGAGAGCTGGTTTGGTGGTGCTGAATTCTCTCAGCTTTTGCTTATCTGTAAAGCTTTTGATTTCTTCTTCATATTTGAATGGGATCCTTGCTGGGTACCATAATACGGGTTGTAGGTTTTTCTCTTTCATCACTTTAAGTATGTCCTGCCATGCCCTTCCAGCATAAAGAGTTTCTATTGAAAGATCAGCTGTTGTCCTTATGGGAATCCCCTTTTGTGTTATTTGTTGTTTTTCCCTTGCTGCTTTTAATATTTGTTCTTTGTGTTTGATCTTTGCTAATTTGATTAATATGTGTCTTGGGGTGTTTCACCTTGGGTTTATCCTTTTTGGGACTCTCTGGGTTTCTTGGACCTGGGTGGCTATTTCCTTCCCCATTTAAGGGAAGTTTTCAACTATTATCTGCTCAAGTATTTTCTCATGGCCTTTCTTTTTGTCTTCTTTTTCTGGGACTCCTATGATTCAAATGTGGGCCATTTGACATTGTCCCAGAAGTTCTTTTTTCCTCTGTGCTTCATTTATTTCTACCATTCTATCTTCCACCTTGCTTATCCTATCTTCTGCCTCAGTTATTCTACTGTTGGTTCCCTCCAGAGTGCTTTTGACCTCAGTTATTGCATTATTCATTATTGGTTGACTCTTTTTCATTTCTTCTAGGTCCTTGTTAAACATTTCTTGCATCTTCTGAATCCTTGTCTCTATTTATCTGTAACTCCATTTTGTTTTCAAGATTTTGGATCATTTTTACTATCATTATTCTGAATTCTTTTTCAGGTAGACTCCCTATCTCCTCCTCTTTTGTTTGGTTTGATGGGCATTTATCATGTTCCTTTACCAGCTGAATATTTCCCTGCCTTTTCATCTTGTGTAGATTTATGTGTTTGGGGTGGCCTTTCTGTATGCTGGAAGTTTGTGGTTCCTCTTATTGTGGTGGTTCCTCCCTGTGGGTCGGGTTGGACAAGTGGCTTGTCAAGGTGTCCTGGTTAGGTAAACTTGTGTCAGAGTTCTGGTGGATGGAACTGGATCTCTTCTCTCCAGAGTGCAATGAAGTGTCCAGTAGTGAGTTTTGAGGTGTCTGTGTGTTTGGTGTGACTTTTGGCTGCCTGCATTTTAATGCTTAGGGTTATGTTCCTGTGTTGTTGGAGAATTAGCTTGCTATGTCTTGCTCTGAACTTGTTGGCTGTTGGGTGGAGTTTAGTTTCAGTGTAGGTATGGAGGTTTTTGGATGAGCTCTTGTTGATTAATGTTCCCTGGAGTAAGGAGTTTTCTGGTGTTCTCAAGTTTTGGATTTAAGCCTCCTGCCTCTTGCTTTCTGTCTTATTCTTACAGTAGCCTCAAGACTTCTCCATCCATACTGCACTCCTTTTGAAGAGAATGGGCTGCCTTTCTGGGTGCCTGGTGTCCTCCACCAGTGTTCACAAGTTGTTTTGTGAAATTTTCTCAGGGTTCAAATGATCTTTTGATGAGTTTGTGTGGGAGAAAGTCGTCTCCTAGTCCTATTCCTCTGCTATCTTAGGACTGCCCCCAAATGTTGAGTTTTAAGCCAAATTTTCACTCTCCTCTTTCATCTTCAGCAAGAGGCTCTCTTGTTTCTCTTCACTTTCTGCACTTTCTCTTCGCTTTCACTTTAGCATTCTAGTAATGCTACCATCTTCATATCTGAGGTTGTTGATATTTCTACCATCAAGCTTGATTCCAGCTTGTGATTCATCTGGCCTAGCATTTTATATGATGTACTCTGCATGTAAGTTAAATAAATAAGGTGGCAAGATACAACCTTGTCACACTCCTTTCCCAAGTTTGAATCAGTCCTTTGTTCCATGTTCTGCACTTTTGAAGAATAATTTTGCTGGGTGCAAAATTGGTGACATAATTTCTCTGATGGATCTGAAAAGAGTTGTTGAACTTTTTAAATTTGTTCAGTTCTTCCCCTCCTGTTGGGCTTTCCTAGTGGCTCAGCAGTAAAAAAAAAAAAAAAAAAAAAATTGGTGATGGACAGGGAGGCCTGGCGTGCTGCAATTCATGGGGTCGCAAAGAGTCGGACATGACTGGGTGACTGAACTGAACTGAACTGAATGGGACAATCTCATTGTGAACTTGATTTACATTTCCCTAATGAATAGTGATTAATATTGTTGAGAATAGTTTCATGTTTTTATTGGCAATGCATATATCTTCTCTAGGCTTCCTTAGTGGCTCAGTGGTAAAGAATCTACCTGCCAATGCAAGAGACACAGGTTCGATCCCTGATTTGGGAAGATCCCTTAGAGAAGGAAATGGCAACCCACTACAGTGTTCTTGCCTGGGAAATCCCATGGACAGAGAAGTCTGGTGAGCTACCATCCATGTGGTCACAAAGAGTTGGACATGACTTAGTGACTGAACAACAATGACATATCTTCTTTGGAGAAATGTCTATTCAAGTCCTTTATCCATTAAAAAAATTTGGATTGGCTTCTTACTGCAAATTGTAAGATTTCTTTATATATTCTGGACACAAAATCATTAACAGACATACAATTTAAGAGTTGGACATGACTTAGTGACTGAACAACAATGACATATCTTCTTTGGAGAAATGTCTATTCAAGTCCTTTATCCATTAAAAAAATTTGGATTGGCTTCTTACTGCAAATTGTAAGATTTCTTTATATATTCTGGACACAAAATCATTAACAGACATACAATTTACAAATATATTCTCTCATTCTGTGGGTAGTATTTTCATTTCTTGATGGTATCCTCTGAAACATTAAACATGAAAGTTTTATTTTAATGAAGTTCAAATTAAATTAGGATTTATCCATGTCATTTGTGAATGGAAATTGTTTTTACGTTGTCCTGTATACTCTGGACACACTTACTTCTCTTTCTTTTTTAATTATAAGATAACGTTGCATGCTGTTTCTTAAAATGTAGCTGATATACAATATTATGTAAATTAAAGGTGTACAATATAGTGATTCACAGTTTTTAAAGGTTGCACACTATTTGTGGTCATTATAAAATATTAGCTGTATTTCCTGTATTGTAGAACTTACAGTTTATTTTATACATAATAGTTTGCATTTCATAATCCCCTAGCCCTATATTGCCCCCCCCCACTTCCTCACCCCATTAGTAATCACTAATTTGTTCTCTATATCTGTGAATCTACTTCTTTTTTTTATTATATTTACTAGTGTGTTGTAGTTTTTAAATTCCATATATCACAAATATTGGGACAGTATTTGTCTTTCTATGTCTGCCTTACATCACTTAGTATAATACCTTCCAAGTCTTTCTATGTTGTTGCAAATGGCAAAATTTCATCTTTTTATGACTCACTAGTATTCCATTGTGTATATATACTACATTTCTTTATCCACCATGTTGTGGACACCTAGGTTGCTTCCATATCTTGACAATTGTAAATAAAGCTGCTATGGAAACTGATATATAGGTACNAATGGCAAATTTTCATCTTTTTATGACTCACTAGTATTCCATTGTGTATATATACTACATTTCTTTATCCACCATGTTGTGGACACCTAGGTTGCTTCCATATCTTGACAATTGTAAATAAAGCTGCTATGGAAACTGATATATAGGTACTACCATACATAAAATAGGGGCTTCCCTCATAGCTCAGTCCATAAAGAATCCACCTGCAATGCAGGTTCAATTCCTAGGTCAGGAAGATCCCTTGGAGAAGTAGATAACAACCCACTTCAGTATTGCCTGGGGAATCCCATGGACAGAGGAGCCTGGCAGGTTACAGTCCATTGGGTTGCAAGAGTTGAACCAGACTTAGCAAGTAAACCACCATATACAAAATAAGTCACTAATAAGAACCTGCTGGATAGCACAAGGAACTCTACTCAATACTCTGTAATGGTCTATATAAGAAAAGAATCTTAAAAAGAGTGGAGACATGTATATGTATAACTGATTCACTTTGCTGTACACTTGAAACTAACACAGCTTTGTAAATCAACTATACTCCAATAAAAAAAATTTTTTCAGTTCCTATGAACACTTGGATGCATGTATCTTTTTGAATTGGTGTTTTTGTTTTCTTAGATATATACCCAAGAGTGGAATTGCTGGGTCATATGGGTCTCTTTCTTCAATAATTGCTGAGGGCAACACCTCCAGTACAATGCTGAATAGCAGTGGTGAGATTAAACATCTTTGTCTTGCACATGATCTCAAGTGGAAGGCGTTCTGGTTCTGGTAGCTTTGGGGTTTTCATAGGTTCCTTGATTAGTTAGAGGAGTCTGCATTCTATTCTTTGTTTGTTGAAAGTTTTTTCAAGAAAGCATATTGAATTTTATCCAATGCTTTTTCTGTGTCTATTCAAATGATTGTGTGGGGTTTTGTCCTTTATTCTATTAATGCAATATGTTAATTGATTTTTAAATTTTAAACCAACATTACATTCTGGGGGAAAATCCCACTTAGTCACAGTGCATAATCCTTTTAATCTATTGGTGGATCCAGATTGATAGAATTTTTCGAAAACTTTTGTGTCAATATTCTTGTCATGTCTTTATTTGGTTTTAGTATCTGGTTAATAATTGTCCTTTTAGGATGAGTGGGAAAGGTTATGTTTTTTGTCTTTATTTATTTTTGAATAGTTTGTGAAGGAAAGGCAGTATTTTTTGCATATTTGGTATAATTCACCAGTGAAGCCATCTAAGCGTTGAATTTTCCATGTAGAAATTTTTTTAATGACTAGTTCAACGTTTTTACTTTTTAACAGGTCTATTTAAATTTTCTATTTCTTCCTGAGTCAGTCTTGGTACCTTGTGTCTTTCTAGAAATTTGTCTGTCTCATCTAGTTTATCTTGTTTATTGGCATGTAGTTTTCATAGTGTTCCTTTATAATGATTCTTATTTCTGTAAGTTTGTTTCCCTATTTAAAAACTTGAGTCTTCTCTCCTTTCTCTTGCTCAGTCTAGCTGGTTTTTAAACTGAGTCTATCTGTTTCATGGCGTTATTCAAGTGCTCTATTCTCTTGTTGATCATCTCCCTACTTGTTCTAACCATTATTGAATGTGATACTGCAAAAGAAGCCTCCAACTATTGTTGGATATCTGTTTCTTCATTCTATTATGTCAACTTTGCTTGTACTTCAATGGCAACCCACTCCAGTACTCTTGCCTGGAAAATCCCATGTACGAAGGAGCCTGATAGGCTGCAGTCCATGGGGTCGCTATGAGTCAGGCATGACTGAGGGACTTCACCTCACTAAGAGTTTTTTTTGATTGTGGTCTGTTACAAATTTGCATGTATAGTTAATATTTGTGTGTCTTATTGAGGGATTAACACTTTGTCAGCATAAAATATTCTTCTTTGTCTTTAGTAACAAGTTTTGTCTTAAAGTCTATTTTACCTGTTGTTGGTATAGAAACTCCAGCACTGTTTCAATTATTGTCTGATTACTATTTTGACTGTATACATATTTCCACCTTTTCATTTTCAATCTGTTAGACCTTTGAGCTTGAAATTTCTCTTGTAGACAGAATAGGGTTAGATTGTGGGCTTTAAAATTTTTCTTCCAGGCTTTCCTTTTTTGCTTGGAGTGTTTAATTCATTTTTATTTAATGTAATTACTGCAAGGATCACAACAAACTGTGGGAAATTCTTCAAGATATGGGAATACCAGACCAGCTGACCTGCCTCCTGAGACATCTGTATGCAGGTCAAGAAGCAACAGTTAGAACTGGGCATGGAACAACAGACTGGTTCCAAATTGGGAAAGGAGTACGTCAAGGTTGTATATTGTCACTTTGATTATTTAACTTGTATGCAGAATACATCATGAGAAATGTTGAGCTGGATGAAGCACAAACTGGAATCAAGATTTCTGGGAGAAATATCAATAACTTCCAATATGCAGATGACATCACCCTTATGGCAGAAAGTGAAGAACTAAAGAGCCCTTTAATGGAAGTGAGAGAGGAGAATGAAAAAGTTGGCTTAAAGTTCAACATTCAGAAAACTAAGATCACAGCATCTGGTCCCATCAGTTCATGGCAAATAGA
>SJYX01019696.1:0-51557 GCA_006410675.1 Oreotragus oreotragus | reverse complement strand
AAAAAAAAAAAAAAAAGACAGAAAGAAAAAAGAAAAATCATTTTCCAGAAGGAAATCAGAGGGCTTTGCCCAACTGGGATCTGAGTAATCCTGAGGGTAAGGGAGTGCAGTTGCCCTTGGTTTTGTTGAATCTGCAGAAATAATGGATATATTATGGCAAGTCACATGCAAGGAGAGAATTCTAGTGAACTACAAGGGACTTACAGCATCTTGAAGAGCAAAGGTTTAGAAAAATATTGTTGCAAAGAGATCACAGAGTAAAACCTCTCAATCCCAATGCTCTAGGCACTGTTTCTCCTCTCTCGGGTCAGATGTGATCAGCCAGGGAAGGGGATGAGGAAGAGGTCAGTACATGGTGACACCACTGTGCAGGCTGTGGGGTCTGTTCCCATCCAGCCTCAGCATAAGGTGCAGACACTTACTTTAAACATTCATTAGTGTTTGGTTACCTAGCAGTATTTCTTCCCTCCATTTCAACAGGCAGAGGGGCCCTTAGGCATCAAAAATGCTGGGAGGCTCTTTTCATTTTCATGAGAGCTGCACACTGATTGAGTAGGTCAATCTTGGTGTCTGGGTAGTAGACTCACAGAAAAGAGTACCTGTTAGTACTTCATGCCTTTTTAATGCTGGATAATTTCCATTGTGTGGATATACCCCATTTTTAAAAACTTATTCATCATTTGATATACATGTGGTTGTTTCCAACTTTTGATTGTTATTAATAATGCTGTTTTGAACATTAATGTAACATTTTATGTAGACATATGTTTTTATTTTTTTATTTGTCATTTTTCTTGTGTTCCAGTTTCATCCATCTTATTAGAACTGATTCAAATGTATTCTTTTTAATCTGAGAGTAGAATTGGAAGGTCACATGGAAACTCTATGATTAGCATTTTGAGGAATTACCAAATTGTTTTCTGTACTATTTTAAATTGCAGCAACAATGTTTGATTCCAGTTTCTCGTCATCCTTGCCAATACTTGCTATTGTTTTCTTTTTTTATTTTAGGCAACTTAATGGGACTAAAAAGCCTCTTGATGAAAGTGAAACAGGAGAGGGAAAAAGTTGGCTTAAAGCTCAACATTCAGAAAACAAAGATCATGGCATCTGGTCCCATCACTTCATGGGAAATAGATGGGGAAACAGTGGAAACAGTGTCAGACTTCATGTTTTGGGGGCTCCAAACTCACTGCAGATGATGATTGCAGCCATGAAATTAAAAGACGCTTACTCCTTGGAAGGAAAGTTATGACCAACCTAGGTAGCATATTCAAAAGCAGAGACATTACTTTGCCAACAAAGGTCCGTCTAGTCAAAGCTATGGTTTTTCCCGTAGAGATGTGCGAGCTGGACAATAAAAAAGACTGCTGAAGAACTGATGCGTTTTAACTGTGGTGCTGGAGAAGACTCTTCAGAGTCCTTTGGACACCTAGGAGATTGAACCAGTCTGTTTTAAAGGAAATCGACCCTGAATATTCATTGGAAGGACTGATGAAGTTGAAGCTCCAATGCTTTGGCCACCTGATACGAAGAGCCAACTTGTTGGAAAATACCCTGATGCTAAGGAAGGATAGAAGGCAGGAGAAGGGGACAACAAAGGATGAGACGGTTGGATGGCGTCACCGACTTAATGGACATGAGTTTGAGCAAGCTCCAGGAGATAGTGAGGAACAGGGAAGCCTGGCGTGTGCAGTCCATGGGGTCACAAAGAGTGAGTGAGCAACAGCAAGGGCTGTCCCCCCAGCATCAGAGGCATCTGGAGGTTCTCTGGCTCGNGAAGCAACAGTTAGAACTGGGCATGGAACAACAGACTGGTTCGAAATTGGGAAAGGAGTACATCAAGGTTGTATATTGTCACTTTGATTATTTAACTTGTATGCAGAATACATCATGAGAAATGTTGAGCTGGATGAAGCACAAACTGGAATCAAGATTTCTGGGAGAAATATCAATAACTTCCAATATGCAGATGACATCACCCTTATGGCAGAAAGTGAAGAACTAAAGAGCCCTTTAATGGAAGTGAGAGAGGAGAATGAAAAAGTTGGCTTAAAGTTCAACATTCAGAAAACTAAGATCACGGCATCTGGTCCCATCAGTTCATGGCAAATAGATGGGGAAACATTGGAAACAGTGACACACTTTTTTTTAGGGGGGCTCCAAAATCGCTGCAGATGGTGATTGAGGCCATGAAATTAAAAGATGCTTGCTCCTTGGAAGAAAAGTTATGACCAATCTAGATAGCATATTCAAAAGCAAAGACATTACTTTGCCAACAAAAGTCCATCCAGTCAAAAAACCATACTTTTGTATGGTTTTTCCAGTAGTCATGTATGGATGTGAGAGTTGGACTGTGAAGAAAGCTGAGCACTGAAGAATTGATGCTTTTGAACTGTGGTGTTGGAAAAGATTCTTGAGAGTCCCTTGGACTGCAAGGAAACCCAACCAGTCTGTCCTAAGGGAAATCAGTCCTGAATATTCATTGGAAGGACTGATGCTGAAGCTGAAACTCCAATACCATGGCCACCTGATTTGAAAAACTGACTCATTTGAAAAGACTCTGATGCTGGGAAAGATTGAAGGTGGGAGGAGAAGGGTTCGACAGAGGATGAGATGGTTGAATGGATACCACTGACTTGGTGGACATTAATTTGAATAAGCTCCGGGAGTTAGTGATGGGCAGGGAAGCCTGGCATGCTGCAGTCCATGGGGCTGGACACGACTGAGCGACTGAACTGAACTGACTGAAAGGATAAGATTTATGTCTGCCGTTTTGCTCTTTGTTTTCTACATTTTATGTGGGCTTTGTTCCTGTACTCTTTCATTACTGCCTTCTTTTATATTAATATGAATACATTTTCTAATGTGCCATCTAAATTGCCTTGTTCTTTTTACTGCATATATTTTAGTTATTTCTAAGTGATTAATAACCTGATACTTTAAAACAAACTCATTCAGATGAATATCAACCTAATTTCAATAGCGTGCAAAAGTTTGCCCCATTATAGTCCCATTCTCTGTCTCTTTTTTCATTATTATCATACAAATTACATGTTTATCTTATAATCTCATCAATACAGTTTTATAATTTTTGCTTTATGATATTTTCTTCTAAATTAGGTGGGGAAAGGAGTGTTACAAATTCACATGGATTCAAGTTACTATCAAGTGTTTCTTAATTTTAGCTGAAAGACTCCTTATTTCTTGGAGAGCAAATGTGCTAGTGATGAACCCTCTTAGTATTTGTTTACACATGGTTTCCTTAATTTCTCTTGGTTTTTGAAAAATACTTTTGCTGTATGTGGAATTCTTGATTGACAGTCTTTTTCTTTCAGCACTTTGAATATGTCACTTCACTGTCTTGGTTTCTTACTGAGTCTGTCATTAAACTTATTGAGGATCACTTGTATGTGATGATCAGTGCGTTCTCTTGGCAAAACTCTATTAGCATTTTCCTTGTTTCATTCTGTACTCCAAGGCCAAATTTGCCTGTTACTCCAGGTGTTTCTTGACTTCCTACTTATGCATTNCTTTCAGCACTTTGAATATGTCACTTCACTGTCTTGGTTTCTTACTGAGTCTGTCATTAAACTTATTGAGGATCACTTGTATGTGATGATCAGTGCGTTCTCTTGGCAAAACTCTATTAGCATTTTCCTTGTTTCATTCTGTACTCCAAGGCCAAATTTGCCTGTTACTCCAGGTGTTTCTTGACTTCCTACTTATGCATTCCAATCCTCTATAATGAAAAAGACATCTTTTTTGGGGTGCTAGCTCTAAAAGGTCTTGTAGGTCTTCATAGAACTGTTCAACTTGAGCTTCTTCAGTGTTACTGATCGTGACATAGACTTGGATTACCATGATATTGAATGGTTTGCCTTGGAAATGAACAGAGATCATTCTGTCGTTTTTGAGATTGCATCCAAGTACTGCTTTTCGGACTCTTTTGTTGACTGTGATGGCTACTCCATTTCTTCTAAGGGATTCTTGCCCACAGTAGTAGATATAATGGTCATCTGAGTTAAATTCACCCATTCTAGTCCATTTTAGTTTGCTGATTCCTAAAGTGTTGACTTTTACTCTCACCATTCCCTGTTTGATCACTTCCAATTTGCCTTGATTCATGGACTTAAGATTCCAGGTTCCTGTGCAATATTGCTCTTTACAGCATTGGACTTTGCTTCTGTCACCAGTCACATCCACACCTGGGTATTGGTTTTGCTTTGGCTCCATCCCTTCATTCTTTCTGGAGTTATTTCTCTGCTGATCTCCAGTAGCATATTGGGCACCTACCGACCTGGGGAGTTCATCTTTCAGTGTCCTATCTTTTTGCCTTTTCATGTTGTTTGTGGGGTTCTCAAGCCAAGAATACTAAAGTGGTTTGCCATTCCCTTCTCCAGTGGACCACAGTTTGTCAGAACTCTCCACCATGACCCGTCCATCTTGGGTGGCCCTACATGGTATGGCTTAGTTTCATTGAGTTAGACAAGGCGTGTGGTCCATGTGATTAGACTGGTTAGTTTTCTGTGATTGTGGTTTCAGTCTCTGTGCCCTCTGATGCCCTCTCTAGGCGTCTACCATCTTATTGGGGTTTCTCTTACCTTGGATGTGGAAAGATCATTCCTGAAGTGTTCATTGGAAGGACTGATGTTGAAGCTAAAACTCCAATATTTTGGCCATCTGATGTGAAGAGCTGACTCATTTGAAAAGATCCTAATGCTGGGAAAGATTGAGGGCAGGAGAAGGGGACGACAGAGGATGAGATGTTTGGACGGCATCACCGACTCAGTGGACATGAGTTTGGGTAACTCCGGGAGTTGGTGAAGGACAGGGAGGCCTGGCGTGGTGCAGTTCATGGGAGTGCAAAGAGTTGGACACGACTGAGCAACTGAACTGAACTGTATGTGATGCATCATTTTTCTCTGTCTCCAAAATTCTCTTTATCTTTTAACAGCTTGACTACAATATGTATCAGTGCAGTTCAGTCAGTCAATCATGTCCAACTCTTTGTGACCCCATGAAATGCAGCACACCAGGCCTTGCTGTCCATCACCAACTCCCAGATTTCACTCAAACTCATGTCCATCGAGTCAGTGATACCACCCAGCCATCTCATCCTCTGTCATCACCTTCTTCTCCTGCCTCCAATCCCTCCCAGCATCAGGGTCTTTTCCAATGAGTCAACTCTTCGCCCGAAGTGGCCAAAGTATTGGAGTTTCAGCTTTAGCATCAGTCCTTCCAAAGAACACTCAGGACTGATCTCCTTTAGAATGGACTGGTTGGATCTCCTTGCAGTCCAAGGGACTCTAAAGAGTCTTCTCCAGCACCACAGTTCAAAAGCATCAATTCTTCAGTGCTCAGCTTTCTTCACAGTCCAACTCTCACATCCATACATTAGTCGCTCAGTTGTGTCCGACTCTTTGCGACCCCATGAATCGCAGCACGCCAGGCCTCCCTGTCCATCACCAACTCCCGGAGTTCACTCAGACTTATGTCCATTGAGTCAGTGATGCCATCCAGCCATCTCATCCTCTGTGGTCCCCTTCTCCTCCTGCCCCCAATCCCTCCCAGCATCAGAGTCTTTTCCAATGAGTCAACTCTTTGCATGAGGTGGCCAAAGTACTGGAGTTTCAGCTTTAGCATCATTCCTTCCAAAGAACACCCAGGACTGATCTCCTTTAGAATGGACTGGTTGGATCTCCTTGCAGTCCAAGGGACTCTAAAGAGTCTTCTCCAGCACCACAGTTCAAAAGCATCAATTCTTCAGTGCTCAGCTTTCTTCACAGTCCAACTCTCACATCCATACATAACTACTGGAAAAATCATAGCCTTGACTAGACGGACCTTTGTTGGCAAAGTAATGTCTCTGCTTTTGAATATGCTATCTAGGTTGGTCATAACTTTCCTTTTAAGGAGTAAGCGTCTTTTAATTTCATGGCTGCAATCACCATCTGCAGTGATTTTGGAGCCCCCCCCAAAATAAATATGTATAGGTATGTATAGGTATCAATATGTATAGGTATTAATTTATTTCCATTTATCTAATTTTATATTTAAGGTGTATCCATAAGTGCTTTTCATTAAAATTTATAAGTCTTTGACCATCATTTTTTTCAGATATTTCTTTTACCTTTTTTTCTTGGTTCCTTCCATCCAAGACTCCTATTGTGAACATGTTGGTAGTCCTTCATGGCTCCTACAGATTTCCGCAGCTCTGTTCATTTTCTTTTCCATTGTCTTACTTTCTTTTACTCAGACTGGATGGCTTTAGTTGCCCTATTTTTCAAGTTTATTGATTCTTTCTCCTGTCACCTTAAACCTGAAGTTGAATTTCTCTAAGAAATTTTTTCATTTTAATTTTTTATGAATTAAAAAGTGTATGTATTTTTAAGCTACAGAACTTCAATTTAATCCTTTGTTTTATAATTTCTATTTCTTTATTAAGATAGAAATTTGGTGAGACATTGTTCTCATACTTTCCTTTCTTTTTTCAAACATGCTTCTTACATTTTTCTGAGCATATCTGTAATCACTACTTTAAAGATTTTGCTTAGTAAGTTCAGCATTGGAGCTTCCTCAGAGCAGTTTCTATTGACTGTTTTAGTCTTGTATAGGTCATACTTTCTTTTTTCCTAGCATGATTTTGTAACTTTTTGTTTTGAATTGATAATTTAAAATAACACAATGTGGTAATTTAAAAAATCATAGTCTCTCCTCTCATGTGCCAAATTTATTATTTTTGCTGTTTGTTGTGGCTCTTCCTTAATTTAATGACTTCATGAAAAAATTCTGTAAATTCTGTATTCCTTGTAGTATGCAAGGAATATTGTATGCAAAATGTTGTGTATGCAGGCACACATGCGTGTGTGTGTGTGTGTGTGTGTATGTGTGTGTGTGTTGGGGAAGGTCTTCTTTCAAAGTCTGGCAGTTTACAACTCTTCCTTAGCCTTCACTTAAAGATCTCAAGGTCTTTCTTGAGCATGCACACACGCTTTCACATGTGTGTACATTTTGCATCCCCTAGAAGAGAGTTTTTTAAGACCCCTGTGACATCTTTACCTTCCTGACCTTGATCTTCCTTTTAAGTTTTGGCCAAATATTCTTTGTCCCAATTTGTACTGCAGTGTTGGGTAGTTGCAATGTTAAATACTTGCTGCTGTTTGTTTTTGACAAATGCCTTGAGAATAGGGCTTACCCATGGAACAGAGCTCCAAGTCAGGTCAAATAACAATAATACTCTGAAAAACTGAACTTTTCCAGGGAACTGTGAGACAAATGATACAGTGATAGTACTCTGAGCATGGGACTTTTTAAGGAGCTCCAAACCTAGTATAATCATAAGGGATTTGATTTAGGTCATACCTGAATGGTCTAGTGGTTTTCCCCACTTTCTTCAATTTATGCACAATTGCACTCATCTCACATGCTAGTAAAGTAATGCTCAAATTCTCTAAGCCTGGCTTCAGCAATACGCGAACTGTGAACTTACAGAGGTTCAAGATGGTTTTAGAAGAGGCAGAGGAGCCAGAGATCAAATTGCCAACATCCACTGGATCAATGAGAAAGCAAGAAAAACATCTCTTTCTGCTTTATTGACTATGCCAAAGCCTTTGACTGTGTGGATCACAATAAACTGTGGAAAATTCTGAAAGAGATGGGAATATTAGACCACCTGACCTGCCTCTTGAGAAACTTATGTGCAAGTCAGGAAGCAACAGTTAGAACTGGACATGGAACAACAGACTGGTTCCAAATAGGGAAAGGAGTACGTCAAGGCTGTGTATTGTCATCCTGCTTATTTAACGTACATGCAGAGAACATCATGAGAAATGCTGGGCTGGAAGAAGCACAAGATAGAATCAAGATTTCCGGGAGAAATATCAATAACCTCAGATATGCAGATGACACCACCGTTATGGCAGAATGTGAAGAGGAACTAAAAAGCCTCTTGATGAAAGTGAAAGAGGAGAGTGAAAAAGTTGGCTTAAAGCTCAGCATTTAGAAAACAAAGATCATGGCATCTGGTCCCATCACTTCATGACAAATAGATGGGGAAACAGTGGAAACAGTGTCAGACTTTGGTATTTTGGGCTCCAAAATCACCGTAGATGGTGACTGCAGCCATGAAATTAAGAGACGTTTACTCCTTGGGAGGAAAATTATGACCAACCTAGATAGCATATTCAAAAGCAGAAACATTACTTTGCCAACAAAGGTCCATCTAGTCAAGGCTATGGTTTTTCCAGTGGTCATGTATGGATGTGAGAGTTGGACTGTGAAGAAAGCTGAGCGCCAAAGAATTGATACTTTTGAACTGTGGTGTTGGAGAAGACTCTTTAGAGTCCCTTGGACTGCAAGGAGATCCAACCAGTCCATTTTAAAGGAGATCATCCCTGGGTGTTCTTTGGAAAGACTGATGCTAAAGCTGAAACTCCAATACTTTGGCCACCTCAGGCGAAGAGTTGACTCATTGGAAAAGACCCTGATGCTGGGAAGGATTGTGGGCTGGAGGAGAAGGAGTCGACAGAGGATGAGATGGCTGGATGGCATTACCAACTCTAGGGACATGAGTTTGAGTGAACTCCAGGATTTGGTGATGGACGTGGAGGCTGACGTGCTGCGATTCATGGGGTTGCAAAGAGTCAGACACGACTGAGCGACTGAACTGAAACCTCATATCCCTTCTCCAGTAGTTGCAAGGTTGTTGGCTTTGACAGCTACTGTGGTTGTAAGGCAGCTGGTTTTCACATTTACTGCCCAGCTACATGGTGGGAGATACGTTTAGCTTACATCACAAAATGTAAAGCCCTGCTGCTCTTATACATTTTCAGCAGTTTTTCCTGCATAAATCCTCCTCAGTTTAATGCGAAACTCTGGTTAATTTCAAGAGTTCTTTTAAAGGTTGATTTTGACAATTTTTGTCAGTGTGCTGATCACTTCTTTGGAGAGATACATTTGCAAAACTCCTCATTTTACCACTCCAGAAGTAAAATTTTGTTAAATTGTTAAATTGTAAAAGAACAGACCCACAAAGAGCATGTGTTTTACTTAGTAGAAGTTTATTGAGTGGCTAGTATTTGCTGGGCACTGGGTTAGGTCCTACAGACTTAAATGTGGGAAAGAAATAACTCTTGCTCTCAGATGTTCACCATGTACAAAGAAAATGGACATATGGATGGAGATAAATGAGCTGAAGAGTTCTGAAGGGCCTCTCCTTCAGGACTAAAGGAGCAATATTTTGGCTAGGGAATGCAGTAAAGGGACTAACAAGTCCTAACACTTCTATCTCCATTTTGTGCAAGCTAGAGAATAAGAAATATCCTCTTGGGACACTGTAAGTCAATTTGCCTATGGAACTTTGCACACATTTAAAAAATTTTTTTCATTTTATTTCTTTTTATTTCCATCTAGAGGATAACAAAATTCTTAAAATTAAAAAGTCCGCAATATGCCTTGATCAGAACAGCAGAAAAGAACCAGTAGGTGCAGAAAAAAGAATTTATTTCATTGCTAGACTTAAAGACAGAAATCTCAAGAATAAAGAGTGGGTGGTAACAACTGTAGAATAAAGATAGAAAAAGAGAAAAGATAATGGGTTTAAAGCTATATGATGTAGAAAATAGCACTTTGGTTTCAACTATTTTGGGGGGTTTTCTCCAGGAATTACAGGCCAAGGTACCTGTGGTTCTCTGATTTAGAGGTCCATGTGTCATCTGATTTTGTTTTTAAGTGATTTCACTTTCACCAATTCAACATTGTAAAAAGATGTGTTTCCTTTGTCACAATTTGACAGAAAGTATATCTGCATCATCATAAAAAGACCAGGCTATCCTTTCCTCAGTACAAATTACATTAGGGGCAATTACACAATGTCTTGAGGTCAGTTTAATCTAATAAACACCACCTAACAATAACACAAGTGCTGTGGGTTTACCTACGGGTTCGTAGAGGAAACTTGATTTCTCTCCTCTAGGATGGTATCCAGTTTCCCTACCTATGGCCTTGCTTATACCCGGAGGCTGTACTTGTGGTCTGGTACAAGCTGAACTGATCCCATTACTGACCTGTGTTGATCCCAAAACAAACTATAAGATGGAGACAAAATTTTGCAGAAGCATGACAAAGAAATGCAAATGCTATGGGAGGAAAAAGTTGGGAGATAAACACAAAGCCAGGGTCAAGGCTGGAGGCCACCTTGGGGGTAGTACCTTAGTCCATTTAGGTCACTATAACAAAATATCAGATATCAGATGGCTTATAAGCAGTTGAAATTTCTGGATTTCCAGAGGCTAGAAATCTAAGATCAGGGTGCCCGCACAATCTGGTTCTGGTCTTGCAGACACCAGTTTCTTGCTATGTCCTCACATGGTAGAAAGGAAGGGAGTTCCCTTGGGCCTTTTTTATAAGGGCATTAATGTCACAATTAACACAAATCCTTCATGACCTAATATCCTCTCCAAAATCCCCACGTCTTAATACCACCTCATTGGGCTTTTGGAATTAACATGTAAATTAGGACGGGGGGGAAATACATTTAGACCATAGCAGGTAGAGACAGAAATAAAACTTTTCTTGAAAATAGCATCATTCTTCAATTTTCAGACTGGAAAGCACACTATATTGCAAATGTCTTCATAGACCCCTCAGGGACTCTAATACAGACCTTGACAGGTAGTTATGGATTCTTATTTATATAGAGCAAAACTTCATTTCTTATTTTAAACTAAAGAACAGAATATAAATTAATAAAATGTTTAATTTGTGTAATATTTCAGAGGCATGGTTTTATGTATTTCTAGTATCCTCCAGGGCTATCAGGATTTTCCTCTTCTCTCGATTTTTTCTTTAAGCAAAATTCACTGCAGAATAAGCCAGGTGATGCGGTGGTGACAAACAATGCCCCAGATCTGCACAGTTCACACACAAAGGTTCCTGCTCATTTACATCACTATCACATGTCCTCCCAGCCCTGCGGGGGCTCTGCTCTGAGCTGTCATCATCCCCACTCTGGGACGTGGGCTGAGGGAACAGCTGCCATCTGAAACATCATCAGTGATCATGACAGGGAAGAGTACGAAGCGAGCTCCTCCTGGCTCTCAAAGCTTCCGCCTGTAAGTGACATTCATCATTCCTGCTTGCTTCTCATTAAGTAGGTGAGTCACGGGGATAAGCTGAATCTCAAAGCAACCCTGGATGTTGTGGAGCAACATACAGCCAGGCTACCACACACACCGTCACACAGTCTGTCCTGTGCCACATGTACTGGGGCTTCAGCTGTACAACTACAGCCAGACGTGGCTTTTCTCACAGTTTACAGCCAGGAAAATATAAACAGGAGACCCCATTCTGCAGAGACGTGCCCGCAAACCTGGTGAGTGGGCAGAACCAGAAGAGGCTGCCATCAGTGCAAGTGGCCCCGCCCAGGAAGCTCCTTTGGCCTCATATGCCTGCGCCCTATCCTCTCCTCCAAGACACGTGGTGGCCCAAGCTGAGGAGTCCTATTCCAGTCCTTCAGACAGCACTAAGATGGAGTGGGAGTCCCAGAACCAGCAGATACATCAAGAGACCAAAGATGAAAATATAATTGATTTTGAACCACAGGTTGGAAAAGTAAGCCAGAATTTGAATGTTAAACCTAGACAGGGTGACTGCCTCCTAAAATTAGTTTTTAATAAGACCCTGAATCTCCTAACACTATAGATCAAGTGTCCAAGGTACAATAAGAAAAAGTCACCTGTGAGGCCAAGAACTAGGAAAATCACAACTTGAGTGACAAATGACAATGAACTGACATTAACACTGAAATGAGTAAGATGTTGCTGCTGCTGCTGCTGCTAAGTCACTTCAGTCGTGTCCGACTCTGTGCGACCCCATAGATGGCAGCCCACCAGGCTCACTGTCCCTGGGATTCTCCAGGCAAGAACACTGGAGTGGGTTGCTATTTCCTTCTGCAATGTATGAAAGTGAAAAGTGAAAGTGACTTCGCTCAGTTGTGTCCAACTCTTAGCGACCCCATGGTCTGCAGCCCACCAGGTTCCTCTGCCCATGTGATTTTCCAGGCAAGAGTACTGGAGTGGGGTGCCATTGCCTTCTCCGAGTAAGATGTTAGAATCATCCAATAAGGATTTTAAAATAGTTGTTATAAAAATGCTTCAAAAATCAATAACAAAAGCAATTACAAAAATTAGCAGATAAATAGGAATTACAAAACAGAACCAAATAAAAATTAGAAAACTTAAAAATATAATAGCAGAAAATTTTTTAAAACTCATGTGTGTGTGTGTGTGTGTGTTCAGTCGTGTCTGACTCTTGGTGACCCATGGGTTGGAGCCCACCAGGCTCCTCTGTCTACGAGATTTTCCAGGCAAGAATACTGGAGTGGGTAGCCATTTCCTATTTCAGGGGATCTTCTTGATCCAGGGACTGAACCCACATATCTTGCATCTCCAGCATTGGCAGGCAGATTCTTTACCACTGCACCTCCTCGAAAGCCCTTTCTGTCTTTGGGGTACCAGAAAAAGGGGAGAAAGAGAGTGGAGTTGAAAGAGCAAATGAAGAAGTAATAACTAAAATTTTCCCAAATTTATTGACACTTACAAACCTCCAGATTCAAGAAGCTGAGTGGATCACAAATAGGATCATTTGTAAGAAACCCATGCAGAAGAAAAAGGGGAAAAAATATCTTGAAAGAAGCCAAAGAGAAATGATGTGTTGTTATCTGGAGGGAAATGATACAAATGATAGTCGAGTCTCCTGAAATCAGTTCAATTCATTCTTTCAGTCACGTCTGACTCTTTGCAACTCCATGGACTGCAGGACACCAGGCTTCCCTGTCCATCAGCAACTCCTAGAGCTTGCTCAAACTCATGTCCATTGAGTCAGTGAGGCCATCTAACCATTTCATTCTCTGTCATCCCATTCTCCTCCTGCTTTCAAACTTTCCTAGCAGCAGAGTCTTTTCCAAGGAGTCAGTTCTTCAAATCAGGTGGCCAAAGTATTGGAGTTTCAGCTTCAGCATCAGTCCTTCCAATGAATATTCAGGGTTGATTTCCTCTAGAATTGACTGGTTGGATCTCCTTGCAGTCCAGGGGACTCTCAAGAGTCTTCTCCAACACTACAGCTAAAAAGCATCAATTCTTCAGAGCTCAACTTTCTTTATGGTCCAACTTTCACACCCATAATGACTGCTGGAAAAACCATAGCTTTGACTATATAGACCTTTGTTGGTAAATTAATGCCCCTGCTTTTTAATATGCTGTCTATGTTGGTCATAGTTTTTCTTCCAAAGAGCATGTGTCTTTTAATTTCATGACCTGCAGTCACCATTGGCAGTGATTTTGGAGCCCAAGAAAATAAAGTATGTCATTGTTTCCATTGTTTCTCCTCCTATTTGCCATGAAGTGATGGGACCAGATGACATGATCTTCGTTTTTAGAATGCTGAGTTTCAAGCGAGCTTTTTCACTCTCCTCTTTCACTTTCATCAAGAGGCTCTTTAGTTCCTCTTCACTTTCTGCCATAAGGGTGGTGTCATTTGCATATCTGAGGTTATTGATATTTCTCCTGGCAATCTTGATTCCAGCCTGTGCTTCATCCAGTCTGCCATTTCACATGATGTACTCTGCATGTACGTTAAATAAGCAGGATGACAATATACAGCCTTGACGTACTCCTTTCCCTATTTGGAACCAGTCTGTTGTTCCATGTCCAGTTCTAACTTTTACTTTTTGACCTGCATAGGTTTCTCAGGAGGCAGGAAAGGTAGTCTGGTATTCCATCCCTTGAAGAATTTTCCACAGTTTGTTGTGATACACACAGTCAAAAGCTTAGGCATAGTCAATGAAGCAGAGATAGATGTTTTACTGGAATTCTCTTGCTTTTGCTATGATCCAGCAGATGTTGGCAATTTGATCTTTGGTTCCTCTGCTTTTTCTAAATCCAGCTTGAACATCTGGAAGTTCTTGGTTCACAAACTGTTGAAGCCTCACTTGGAGAATTTTGAGAACTACTTTGCTAGCATGTTGGATGAGTGTAATTGTGCGGTAGTTTGAACGTTCTTTGGCATTGCCTTTCTTTGAGATTGGAATGAAAACTGACCTTTTCCAGTCCTGTGTCCACTGCTGAGTTTTTCAAATTTGCTGGCATATTGAGTGAAGCACTTTCACAGCATCATCTTTTAGGATTTGTAATAGCTCAGATGGAATTCCATCACCTCTACTAGCTTTGTTCATAGTGAACAAAGGAGGCTTCCTAAGGCCCCCTTGACTTTGCATTCCAGGATGTCTGGCTGTAGATGGCTGATCGCACCATCATGCTTTTCTGGGTCATTAAGGTCTTTTTTGTATGGTTCTTCTATGTATTCTTGCCACTTCTTCTTAATATTTTCCACTTCTGTTAGGTCCCTACCATTTCTGTCCTCATCTTTGCATGATATGTTCCCTCGGTATCTCTGATTTTCTTGAAGAGATCTCTAGTCNATTCATTCTTTCAGTCACGTCTGACTCTTTGCAACTCCATGGACTGCAGGACACCAGGCTTCCCTGTCCATCAGCAACTCCTAGAGCTTGCTCAAACTCATGTCCATTGAGTCAGTGAGGCCATCTAACCATTTCATTCTCTGTCATCCCCTTCTCCTCCTGCTTTCAAACTTTCCTAGCAGCAGAGTCTTTTCCAAGGAGTCAGTTCTTCAAATCAGGTGGCCAAAGTATTGGAGTTTCAGCTTCAGCATCAGTCCTTCCAATGAATATTCAGGGTTGATTTCCTCTAGAATTGACTGGTTGGATCTCCTTGCAGTCCAGGGGACTCTCAAGAGTCTTCTCCAACACTACAGCTAAAAAGCATCAATTCTTCAGAGCTCAACTTTCTTTATGGTCCAACTTTCACACCCATAATGACTGCTGGAAAAACCATAGCTTTGACTATATAGACCTTTGTTGGTAAATTAATGCCCCTGCTTTTTAATATGCTGTCTATGTTGGTCATAGTTTTTCTTCCAAAGAGCATGTGTCTTTTAATTTCATGACCTGCAGTCACCATTGGCAGTGATTTTGGAGCCCAAGAAAATAAAGTATGTCATTGTTTCCATTGTTTCTCCTCCTATTTGCCATGAAGTGATGGGACCAGATGACATGATCTTCGTTTTTAGAATGCTGAGTTTCAAGCGAGCTTTTTCACTCTCCTCTTTCACTTTCATCAAGAGGCTCTTTAGTTCCTCTTCACTTTCTGCCATAAGGGTGGTGTCATTTGCATATCTGAGGTTACTGATATTTCTCCTGGCAATCTTGATTCCAGCCTGTGCTTCATCCAGTCTGCCATTTCACATGATGTACTCTGCATGTACGTTAAATAAGCAGGATGACAATATACAGCCTTGACGTACTCCTTTCCCTATTTGGAACCAGTCTGTTGTTCCATGTCCAGTTCTAACTTTTACTTTTTGACCTGCATAGGTTTCTCAGGAGGCAGGAAAGGTAGTCTGGTATTCCATCCCTTGAAGAATTTTCCACAGTTTGTTGTGATACACACAGTCAAAAGCTTAGGCATAGTCAATGAAGCAGAGGTAGATGTTTTACTGGAATTCTCTTGCTTTTGCTATGATCCAGCAGATGTTGGCAATTTGATCTTTGGTTCCTCTGCTTTTTCTAAATCCAGCTTGAACATCTGGAAGTTCTTGGTTCACAAACTGTTGAAGCCTCACTTGGAGAATTTTGAGAACTACTTTGCTAGCATGTTGGATGAGTGTAATTGTGCGGTAGTTTGAACGTTCTTTGGCATTGCCTTTCTTTGAGGTTGGAATGAAAACTGACCTTTTCCAGTCCTGTGTCCACTGCTGAGTTTTTCAAATTTGCTGGCATATTGAGTGAAGCACTTTCACAGCATCATCTTTTAGGATTTGTAATAGCTCAGATGGAATTCCATCACCTCTACTAGCTTTGTTCATAGTGAACAAAGGAGGCTTCCTAAGGCCCCCTTGACTTTGCATTCCAGGATGTCTGGCTGTAGATGGCTGATCGCACCATCATGCTTTTCTGGGTCATTAAGGTCTTTTTTGTATGGTTCTTCTATGTATTCTTGCCACTTCTTCTTAATATTTTCCACTTCTGTTAGGTCCCTACCATTTCTGTCCTCATCTTTGCATGATATGTTCCCTCGGTATCTCTGATTTTCTTGAAGAGATCTCTAGTCTTTCCCATTCTATTATTTTCCTCTATTTCTTTGCACTGACCACTGGGGAAGGCTTTCTTACCTCTCCTTGCTATTCTTTGGAACTCTGCATTCAAATGGGTGTATCTTTCCTTTACACCTTTGCCTTTCGCTTCTTTTCTCAGCTATTTGTAAGGCCTCCTCAGACAACCATGCTGCCTTTTTGCATTTCTTCTTCTTTGGGATGGTTTTGATCACCACCTCCTTCACAATGTCATGAACCTCTGTCCATAGTTCTTCAGGCACTCTCTCTATCAGATCTAATGCCTTGAACCTATTTGTTAGTTTCACTGTATAATCATAAAGGATTTGATTTAGGTCATATCTGAATGGTCTAATGGTTTCCCCTACTTTCTTAGTTAAGTCTGAATTTTGCAATAAGGAGTTCATGATCTAGCCACAGTCAGCTCCTGGCCTTGTTTTTGCTTACTGTATAGAGCTTCTCCATCTTTGGCTGCAAAGAATATAATCAACCTGATTTCAGTATTGACCATCTGGTGATGTCCATATGTAGAGTTGTCTCTTGTGCTGTTGGAAGAGGGTGTTTGCTATGACCAGTGTGTTCTCTTGGCAAAACTCTTTTAGCCTGTGCCCCACTTCATTTTGTATTCCAAGTCCAAACTTGCCTGTTACTCCAGGTATCCCTTGACTTCCTGCTTTTGCATTCCAGTCCCCTATAATGAAAAGGACATCTTTTTTGGATTTCTTTCTTTCTTTTCTTCTAGAAGGTGTTGTAGGTCTTCATAGAACCATTCAACTTCAGCTTCTTTGGCATTAGTGGTTGGGGCATAGACTTGGGTTACTGTGATATTAAATGGTTTGCCTTGCAAACGAACAGAGATCATTCTGTCATTTTTGAGAGTGCACCCAAGTACTGCATTTCAGACTCTTTTGTTGACTATGAGGGCTACTCCATTTCTTCTAAGGGATTCTTGCCCACAGTAGTAGATATAATGGTCATCTGAATTAAATTTGCCCATTCTGGGTCCATTTTAGTTCACTAATTCCTAAAACATCAATGATCACTCTTGCCATCTGTTTGACCACTTTAAATTTACCCTGACTCATGGATCTAACATCCAGGTTCCTATGCAATAGTGCTTTTACAGCATCAGACTTTTCTTCGATCACCAGTCACATTTACAACTGGGCATTGTTTTTGCTTTGGCCCAGCATCTTCTCCACTCTTCTCCAATAGCATATGGGCACCTACTGACCTGGAGAGTTCACCTTTCAGAGTCATATCTTTTTGTTTTTTCATACTGTTCATGGGGTTCTCAAGGCAAGCATACTGAAGTGGTTTGCCATTCCCTTCTCCAGTGGNGCTTTGGCCCAGCATCTTCTCCACTCTTCTCCAGTAGCATATGGGCACCTACTGACCTGGAGAGTTCACCTTTCAGAGTCATATCTTTTTGTTTTTTCATACTGTTCATGGGGTTCTCAAGGCAAGCATACTGAAGTGGTTTGCCATTCCCTTCTCCAGTGGAGCATGTTTTGTCAGAACTCTCCACCATGACCCGTCTGTCTTGGGTGGCCCTACATGGCATGGCTTAGTCTCACTGAGAAACTATGAGCCAAAAGAAAGTGGCATCTTTTCAAGCACTGAAAGGAAAACAATTTAACCACAAATTATATTTATATCTAGGAACACTATCCTTTAGGAATGAAAAGAAAATAAAGACTTTCACTGATGAAAGAAAGCAAAAAGAATTTGTTGATAAGCAGACCTACCCTCTAAGTCCAGCTGAAGTAATTAATCAAACAGAAAGGAACTGATGAAAGAGGGAATCTTGGCACATCAGGAAAGAAGGGACTACAAAAATAGCAGAAATATGTATGTACAGTGAACTATTTTGGGTTTATTATAAGTGAGTTGTATAATGGGTTTGTAAAGCAAGTTTGATAGTTGAAATAAAAATGTTAACATCACCTGATATTCAAGCCTATGAAGTTTTACAAAAGAGAAAGTTAAGAGATCTGGATGGACATGAAACTCCAACTCCATGGTTAATACAAAGTACCATGTTGATACTAGCGGACTGTGATAAGTCACATATTTATATTGTAATACCCAGAGCAACCACTAAAAAAAAAAAAAAAAAAAAAAACTATACAAAGAAATATACTCAAAAACACTGAAATTAAATCAAGATAAAATTTTTAAAAATTGTTCAAGTAACACTAGGAAGACAAGAAAAGAAATAAAGGAACAAGAACCAGAGAAACAAACATAAAACTGGTGGGCTACAGTCCATGGGGTCACAAAGACTTGGATACGACTTTGCCTGTGTGTACTGGACTGTAGCTTCCTCCAATTTTAAAGGAAAACTGGAGAAGGAAATGGTAACCCACTTTAGTGTTCTTGCCTGGAGAATCCCAGGGACGGGGGAGCCTTGGTGAGCTGCCGTCTATGGGGTCGCACAGAGTCGGACACGACTGAAGCGACTAGTAGTAGCAGTAGTCATAAAATGCCTGACTCAGGCATCAACATGTATATATTTACCTTCAATATAAATGGTTTAAATACAGCAATAAAAAGAAGTTGGCAGAATACATAAAAATAGCATAACCCCTTTTAAAAAGTTGCCTTTTTATATGTTGCCTCAAAGAGACTCATTTAAATATAACACAGGTAGCTTGAATGATTATATATAACCCAGGGTGAATGATTAAAGAAGCTAGTTTTTCCATACCCTAGATAACTCTTCAACAGTTAAAAGGAGAAATTATGTATATTTGCAATGACTTGAATGGATCTCAAGAGAATTATGCGTGATGAAAAAAAACCAATATCTTATTTCACATACCATATGATTCCATTTTCATAATTGTTTTGAAATGACAAAATTTTAGAAATGGAGAGCAGCAGTGGTTACCAGGGCTTAGGGGCGGGTGTAAGAGGGAGGGAAATGGGGGTGATGGTGGAGAATGTGATTATAAACATGCAACATAGGCGATTCTAGTGATGATGAGGCATTCGGTATCTTGACTGTTATGGTGGATGTACAAACCTATACAAGCACAGTGGTTAAACTGCATAGAACCAAACACACACACTCACACACACACACAGGCTTCCCTGGTGGCTCAGTGGTAAAGAAACTACCTGCAATGCAGGAGACCCAGGTTCAACCCCTGAGTCTAGAAGATTGCCTGGAGAAGGAAATGGCAACCCACTCTAGTATTCTTGTCTGGAGAATTCATGAACAGAGGAGCCTGGCCGGCTACAATCTACGGGGTCGCAAAGAGTCAGACATAACCTAGAGACTAAACTACCACCACCACTACCAAACATACACACAAATGAGTACAAGTAAAACCAGGGAATCTGAATTAGTTGGTGGATTTTATCAATGTCAATATCCTGGCTGTGATACACTATCACTGCAAAAATCTTATCACTCAGAAAAACTGGGAAAATATATATGGGAGTCTCTCTGTATTATTTCTTATAACGAATTGCATGTGAATCCATAATTATGAATCCTCACCACCCCCACCCCCTCCTTGCTCCCTGCTTCTGCTCCCCTCCCCACAATAAAGCCCTTCTTATTTAAAAGGTGTTTTCTCTTGGGAGTTCACACGTCTCTCATTGTCCCTGCCCTCCCCTATCAGGCATCTATGCTCCAGGAGGTGGGTTTGAGCCAAGGGAGTTTGGCCCCTTTTTTTAGCCTCCGTTCTAGGTTCCGTGCTGAGCTGGCCCTTTGGTTCTGAGTCAGCATGAGCTGGCTCTTTAAGAGCTGCAGTGTTACCACCACAGCCCTGACTAAGCCCAGATTTGGCAAGGCTAGAGAGAAGGAAAGAACAGAGAGAGAAAGCCAAGACAGTAGGGAGGCAGGGCTGAGAATAAGGATTTAAAGCCAAAGCTGCACCAAGCGCCAGAGCTGCTTTTACAGGTTTTTCGGGGCTGCTGGCTCCATTCCTGGCAACAGGAAACAACAGAAGGACCGACACTGTTTGTCCAGTCACATCTTTGTGACTAATTATAACCTTCTGTATTAAACTGTAGGCAGCAGGGACATAAATATAACTTTCGGGACAGGCAGAAGGTATAAGTTTCCCCTCAGGCCACTTAAATTCTCCAGGAGTCAAACAGGTTAGATCAGTGACTTGGTGTATATGTAACTATGTAACTATGGTCTCTTGCAGTACAGACACTGATATAAAGCAAGGGAGACCCAGGCATCCCAGGGAGAGCAGCCCCGGGGACATGGGCTTCTCTAAGCTGATTGTAGCTACAACCTGCTTGCCACCAGCACCCAAGAGGAGGAATGGACAAGCAGCTAAGAGAGAAGGGGAAGCCCTTGAAATGGCGTGTCTCCTGCCGAAGATACAGAGATTTTTGTCTCCTAGTCTCCTGTCCTTAAAACCTTTCTTGTTCCCCTGGTTCTTCTTTTCTGCTGTCACTTAGGCTTCCATGGTGGCTCAGAGGTTAAAACATCTGCCTGGAATGTGGGAGATCCAGGTTCGATCCCTGGGTCGGGAAGATCCCCAGGAGAAGGAAATGGCAACCCACTCCAGTACTCTTGCCTGGAGAATCCCATGGTGGGAGGAGCCTGGTAGGCTACAGTCCATGGGATCGTAAAGAGTCAGGCACGACTGAGCGAATTCACTTCACTTCACTTATCTCTCCAGTCTGCTGCTGCTAAGTCGCTTCAGTCGTGTCTGACTCTGTGCGACCCCATAGACAGCAGCCCACCAGGCTCCCCCGTCCCTGGGATTCTCCAGGCAAGAACACTGGAGTGGGTTGCCATTTCCTTCTCCAATGCATGAAAGTGAAAAGTGAAAGTGAAGTCGCTCAGTCGTGTCCAACTATTAACTACTTCATAGACTGCAGCCTACCAGGCTCCTCCATCCATGGAATTTTCCAGGCAATAAAGCAGACTTTTTGAATCCTACAGCTGCTTCTTTTCCGGACTACCATCCCTTTCTTGTCTAAAAATTTCTGGAGGAAGTCATAAGGCTCTGCTGTTTTGATTTTCAGAATGTGTGCTAAGTATAATTTGACCCTTGGAGGACCTTCACAGCTTTGTTCATCTCTTCTTGTCTAAAGTGATTGCTCCAATCATGTGCTTCAAGCCTGGACACCTCTGCCCCTTCCACTTTTATCAAATTGCCTGAATTCCTAGTTTTGTAAAATGATTGAAGACACCCAAGGAAAGCCTTCCCCCTCTTCTCTTCTCTTCTCTTCTCTCCATCTCACCTCATGTATTCTTAGCTCCCCCAGTTTTTCTTCTTGCTTTCCTTTGCAGGCCAGCCTCCCCACCACCATCTTCCAGCATCATCAGTCTCACCCTCACATCCTCCCCTTCCATCTACCACCAGCATCCCCCAGCTCAGGGCCCTTGCAGCCTCCACTCCTCCAACTTTGACTCCTGAGCCCTCAGCAGAGACTTTTCCCCTCCCTCTGATGAACAGCTGTCCTCAGCATCTCTCATCACAACATCAAAGCCGTTCTCTGGCCTTGCTGCCTCACCTGTTGCCGATGCTTCCTGGCCCTATCTCCTGGGCACGTCTTGGCTCTCACAAGTTTTCTGATGACCTTGTCTTCTTCTCCACTGTTTTCTTTCTTCCTACAGATTCCAACTCATATTCAAGTTCTGTTCTCGAGAATTTCCCCCTTTCGTGTGTGAATATCCAGGGAACTAGGACCAACTATCAGAACTTCAGGAGCAACTTCAGGCCTGGCTCTGAGGCCATCTCAGTTTCTGGTCTGTATCTCTGATCCAACCCCTTGTTCCCAGTTCCTTATTGGGCATCACCCTCTGAATTGCTCTTTGGAAATGCAAGTCCTTGGTGTCCATGTCTGAATTCACCACCTTTCCCCCAAACTCTTTCTTACTCTATGAATCCTATTTCTATTCCCATCACCAAATCTGGGATCTTCCCACCCCTTTCTCTGTGTGTCCTTGGGCTAGCAGTAGGTCTTTGTCATTCCAGTCTAGGCATCTAGCAGAAAGCTTATTACAGAGTAATGATGTTCAGTACATTTATGAATGATCCTTTGTCCTCATCTGATCAGCTATTAGATCTTAGCAATGGGAACAGTTCATTACCAGTAAATCAGATTAAATGTATGAAGGGCCTGGATTGAATTAGCAGTGGTACTGGAAACTGCAAAAAGTATCAAAGACTTACTAAGAATTGATTTGTGTTTGCCTTAAGTTCCTCTATCTTTTCAGCATTATAGGATGATAACTGCAAGCATATAGTAAGTAAGCCATGTTATCTGTTTTTTAATACTTATTTTATTTCATATCCAACCAATCTCTTAAAATAGTCCCAGGAGAGTGATTCTTATGGGTTTTCTAGCCTTGTTTAGCAATAGTGGTCATTTACTTTCCTCTTTTGAATATGTCTTATTTCTGTTTCATTTGTATTACATTTCAAAATAGCCCTAAATAAGGAAGCAACAAAGTGCGTAGTCTCACCAGGGTGTCTCATCTGCTAAGAAAGCATCTTGAGGGACAGATCTAATGATTTGTTAAAGTTTTTGTTGTGGGCTGTGTGTATGTATGTACTTTAGGTATCTAGATAGGCTGAGCTTTAAAAAAAAAAATAAAGACTTTTTAAAGGGTCTATTCAAAATAGAAGTCCCATCAACATTTAGCATTGTTAGGAACAATGATAATGTATGTTGTATACATTATTACCCTGTTGGATATTTTTATTGCTAGTAGATTTACATCCCCAAAGAGGGAAAGGTAAATGCAGAAAAAATGAGAATCTCGTAAGTACTGCACTTGGGAGCTAGGGTAGCACATGCAGGGATGCTGTAAGCCAAAGCCCTCAAACCCAGGAACTCTTCACTCCTACCAGGACCCTGAGAACCAAGTGGGCAGGCAAGGGAGGTCTTGCTCTGATATCCAAGTGACATGCTGAGAGGAGGAAGCAGGGAGAGGGCATCGTGGTCCAGACAGCAGCAGTGCAAAGGCCCTGAGGCAGCACAGACTCTGCCCGTCAAGAAACTGTAAGAAAGCCCAGGACTGTAGGGCAATAAATGATGGGAAATAAGACAGAGCTGTATAAGGGGGTTAGCAGACTAAGTCATGCAGGTCTCTGCGGCCTTCATTAGAGGGTTTAGGTTTGGGTTGGGGTTGTTTATTTTAAGGGAAACAAAAGTATGTGTGAAGTGGTGGGGACATATACTGGATGTCAAAGAACCAAAGAGTGAATGAGGGTGAAGAAATAGACTCAACGTGGGCTTATTTTCTCAAGAGATCTTGGCTATAAAAGAATACAGAGGAAAGAGGCTGAGCAAGGATTCTCTTTTTAGTGGGGAAAATTTAAGCATACTTACAGACCAGGGATGAGTCAGTAAAAATAAAATGAATGCAGAATGGAGGTTCCCTCTCTAGGGAGCAGAAAAGATTTCTCAAAGAAAGCCCCAAACTCTGTGTGAGGATCCTTGAGGTGTTAGTTAAAAATAAAAATACCCATGCAATGCCCAACATCTAATAAATTTGATAAGAGTGATTAAGAAACAAAAGTCAAACACAATTCTAAGATTCCCAGTTTGAGTGGCCGGATCAATAATTAAATCAGTAATCAGCACTGGGTATAAGGGACACAAATAATTTGAACAGGATGTGTCATGAATCTGGGTTTGAATGTACTGAGCAAGCTTTGAACCATGAATGCAAGTTGTGAATATGTATCAGGAGCTTAAGAGAGACATGTGGGCTAGGGCTACAGATTTAGTGTAATTGAAGACAGAAGAGAGTATGTCTTAAAAGCTTTAAAATAATAAGATGAAAACATCATATGACTATTTACCTAGAATATTCACTTTCCCTACAAAGGTCCATCCAGTCAAATCTATGGTTTTTCCAGTGGTCATGTACAAATGTGAGAGTAGGACCATAAAGAAGGCTGAATGCTGAAGAACTGAGACTTTTGAATTGTGCTGGAAGTCAAAGTGAAAGTCGCTCAGTAGTGTGGGACTCTTTGCAACCCCATGGACTATACAGTCCATGGAATTTTCCAGGCCAGAATACTGGAATGGGTAGCNGTCCATCCAGTCAAATCTATGGTTTTTCCAGTGGTCATGTACAAATGTGAGAGTAGGACCATAAAGAAGGCTGAATGCTGAAGAACTGAGACTTTTGAATTGTGCTGGAAGTCAAAGTGAAAGTCGCTCAGTAGTGTGGGACTCTTTGCAACCCCATGGACTATACAGTCCATGGAATTTTCCAGGCCAGAATACTGGAATGGGTAGCCTTTCCCTTCTTCAGAGGATCTTTCCTACCCAGGAATTGAACCGGGGTCTCCTGCATTGCAAGCAATTCTTTACCAGCTGAGCTATCAGGAAAACCAAGTGGCACTGGAGAAAACTTACTCTTTTCCAATATTTTGGCCATGTGATGTGAATAGCCTACCCACTGGAAAAGACCTTGCTGCTGAGAAAGATTGGAGGCAAAAGGAGAAAGGAGTTGCAGAGGATGAGATGGCTAAATAGCATTACCAACTCAATGAACATGAATTTGAACAAACTCTGGGAGATAGTAAAGGATGCAGAAGGCTGGCATGCTACAGTCCAAGGGGTTGCAAAGTGTCGGATAAGACCTAGTGATTTAACAACATCCAGTTAGAAATACTTTTCATCTTGTTATCTAGCTCGCTATCATAAAATCACTAGCTCTTCATGATTTTGTCCAGCTCCCCAGTGGGACGGCACCAGGACTCTATGGTCAGCTGAGAATTTGGAGCTGGATTCATGCACCTTTAGGAGCAGAGAAAAGTGCAGCCCAGTTGTGGGAGGAGAGGTGGGAGCTGGCGAGGACAAGGTAAGTTCCGCAAGAATGGAGGAAAATGAAGACTTAGCTAGTGCAGGAGAGCTCTTCTACCCACCTGTCTGGGCATTTCTCTCAATGCATGCATCAGACTTTTTTGACTGCATACTGGTTTCATATTTAACCAACTAATGAAGAGCCTGTTTATACAAACAGGATTGGTTAGGATCTTCTCAGGACTTAAGTGGGCCTGACTGAAAATTAAAGTTCTCAGTTCCTAGAGCTGAAGTGTCTGTGGAAAGGAAGAATTCATAATCTTTCCATCAAGGACTTTTTTTCCCCAACATTTTCTGCCAAATTTAAATGCACTGTTAATGTGGCAGTGTATTTTCTATTAAGTGACAAAATATGGAAACATTATATCTGATTTTCATACTAAATTTATTATTTCACTTTCTCAGAAATGTTTTTAGAAAGAAGAATCAAAGCAATAATTTTCATTATAANAATTCATAATCTTTCCATCAAGGACTTTTTTTCCCCAACATTTTCTGCCAAATTTAAATGCACTGTTAATGTGGCAGTGTATTTTCTATTAAGTGACAAAATATGGAAACATTATATCTGATTTTCATACTAAATTTATTATTTCACTTTCTCAGAAATGTTTTTAGAAAGAAGAATCAAAGCAATAATTTTCATTATAACCTTTTTTCCTGTAATTTTATTTTGTTTTTAAACCATTTTATTGAAGAATAATTGACATATAAAAAGCTATACATATTTACTGTATACAACTGGATGAATTTGGAGATAGGATACACCTGTGAAACCATAACCACCATCAAGGCCATAAACATACCCATCACTTCTTCTTTCATTCTTTTAATACCATTATAAGTTTTTGTGTTAACAACACTTAAGGACTACTCTTTTAGCAGAGTTTAAATGTACAACATAGTATTGTTAGCTGTGGGCACAATGCAATATAATGATTTTACTGATTTTGAACATTTGTAGCCCCTTTTCTAGATGAACTTATGATAGCTCTCCTCCTCTTTCTAGTTTTATTCCATTACCAAAAATAACCAGAGGGTTTCACTTAGAATCATTTATCATTAGAAATTTGGGGTAAAAACACATTACTTTTTCTGGTAAAACAAGACAGAAAATGTCTTATGAATCCAGAACTGCCTATNTTATGATAGCTCTCCTCCTCTTTCTAGTTTTATTCCATTACCAAAAATAACCAGAGGGTTTCACTTAGAATCATTTATCATTAGAAATTTGGGGTAAAAACACATTACTTTTTCTGGTAAAACAAGACAGAAAATGTCTTATGAATCCAGAACTGCCTATCCAATATTGTCACCACTAGCTATATGTGGCTGATTAAACTTAAGCTATTTAAAATAAAATTAATGCTTCAGTTATCCATTCTCACTCACCACATTTCAAGTTCTCAGTAGCCATAGGTGGCTCATGCTACTCCACTAAACACTGCAGAGGCAGACCATATCTACCATCTCAGCTCACTGGACAGGGCCACTCCAGACACCACTTTTAACCGTGTGTCTCTACTTAGGTCAGTTACCTGGGAGGCTTGGGTCTTGTCACATTGTGGAGACTTTATCTGGTGCTCCTCAACTGTAGCTGTACAGTAGAGTCACCTGGGGAGTTTTTAAAAAGGATTAATGCCCAGGACTCACCCTTAGAGATTTTTATTAACTGATCGGAAATGTGGCCCAGGCATCAGCATCTTTTAAAGCTCCCAGATAACTCTAATAGGTGGCTCTGCTGCTGCTGCTAAGTCACTTCAGTCGTGTTCAACTCTGAGCAACTCTAGCCCTACACAAAATGTATATGTGGTAAAATCAAATTAAGTGGAATATCAAGAGCATTTGTAATGAGGAAAGACCATCAGCAGTAATAGCGTTAATAATAGAACTACCAGCCAGAAAATGTTCAAGAATAATGAAAAACTGAACAACTTCCTTGGTGGTCCAGGGGTTACAACTCCATGCTCCCAATGCGGGGAGCCTGGGTTCAATCCCTGGTCAGGGAAATAGACCCACATGTGGTAACTGAAACCTGACACAGTCAAATGGATAAATACTTAGGAAAAAAACATTATCAGTCAATGGGACCTAATAAATATCTGGGCTTCCCAGATGGTGCTAGTGGTAAGGAAACCACCTGCCAATGCAGGAGAAGTAAGAGACACTGGTTCCATCCCTGGGTCGGGAAGATCCCCTGGAGGAGGGCATGGCAACTCACTCCAGTATTCTTGCCTGGAGAATNCAGTCAATGGGACCTAATAAATATCTGGGCTTCCCAGATGGTGCTAGTGGTAAGGAAACCACCTGCCAATGCAGGAGAAGTAAGAGACACTGGTTCCATCCCTGGGTCGGGAAGATCCCCTGGAGGAGGGCATGGCAACTCACTCCAGTATTCTTGCCTGGAGAATCCCCATGGACAGAGGAGCCTGGTGGGCTACAGCCCGTAGGGTCTCAAAGAGATAGACACGACTGAGGTGACTTATTAGCATGCACACACACAATAGATATCTATAAAATATAATGATGAATAATAATGAACAATAGGGACAGAATACAGATGGCCCCTGACTTAACAATAGTTTGACTTATGATTTAAAAAATATATTTATTTGGCTGCTTCAAGTTTTAGTTGCAGTGTGAGAGGGCTTTCCTTGTGGCACACAGACTCTCTAGTCATGGCTTACAGTCTCAGTGGTTGCAGCTCAAGGGCTTAGTTGCAGATGGCATATGGGATCTTATTTCCCTCACACCCCCTGCATTGCAAGACAGATTCTTAACTGCTACACCACCAGGAAAGTTCCTCTGACTTACTTTTTTTTTAAACCATGATGCAGAAACTATACATATTTGGTAGAAACCGTACTTCAAACTTCAAATTTTGATCTTTTCCTGGGCTAGTGATGTGCATTAGGATACTCTCTCATGATGCTAGGTGGTGGCAGTGAACCACACCTCCCAGTGAGCCACACACTTCTGAGGGTAACAGCCTATACATAACAATAATTCTGTTTTTAACTTTTGGTATAGTATTCAATAACTTACATGAGATATTTGACCCTTTACTATACAACAGGATTTATGTTAGATCATTTTGCCCAACTGTATGATAATGTAAGCTTTCTGAGCACATTTAAATTAGGCTAAGCCAAGGTGTATTGTTCAGCAGGTTAGATGTATTAAATGCATTTTCCACTTATGATATTTTCAACTTACAATGAGTTTATCAGGATATAACATGGTGGTACATCCAGCAAGCTAGCCTATAATTTACCTTGGGGGTATTGGTTCTGGGATTCCCCCACCCCCACACAACAGTATCAAAGGATGCTCAAGTCCCTTATATAAAATTGTAAAGTATTTGCATATAACCTAGAATAGCCTCCCATGTAATGTAACTCATTTATGGATTACTTATAATACCCAACACAATGTAAACACTCTGTAAATAGTTGTCAGCCCATGTGGCAAACTCAAGTTTCGGGTTTTGAAACTTTCTGGAATTTTTTCCTTTTTCTCAAATATTTTTGATCCATGGTTGGTTGAATTTCCAGATGTAGAACCTAAGCAAATGGAGGGCTGAACGTATATCCTGGGTCATAAAACAAATCCCAACAAATTTAAAAGAATCAAAATCATGCAGAGTATATCTTCCAACCATAAAGAAATCAAACTAGAAGTCAGTAACAGAAAGATATGAGGAAAATCTCCCCGAACTTGGAAATTAAACAACACTCTCTTAAATAATCCATAGATGGAAGTGGAAGACTCAGAGAAAATTTTAAAAATACATAGAACTGAGCAAAAATAAAAGTTCAGTTCAGTTCAGTTCAGTTGCACAGTCATGTCTGACTCTTTGTGACCCCATGAATCGCAGCATGCCAGGCCTCCCTGTCCATCATCAACTCCCAGAGTTCACTCAGATTCATGTCCATTGAATCAGTGATGCCATCCAGCCATCTCATCCTCTGTCGTCCCCTTCTCCTCCTGCCCCCAATCCATCCCAGCATCAAAGTCTTTTCCAATGAGTCAACTCTTTGCATGAGGTGGCCAAAGTATTGGAGTTTCAGCTTTAGCATCAGTCCTTCCAGTGAACACCCAGGACTGATTTCATTTAGGATAGACCTACCTCAAGAAATTAGAAAATGAACAACTAAGCATAAAACAAGCAGGAAAAAAAAAAGAAATATGAAAGCAGAATTCAATGGAAATGAAAACAGAGAAACAATAGAGAAAATCAGTAAAACAAAAAGCTGGTTCTTTGAACACTTCAACAGAATTGACAGGCTTCTGCTAAGACTGACAGAGATGAAGAGAAAGAAGATACAAATTACACACCTCCAGAATGAAGTAGGGAATATCAGTACCTTATCCTGATCGTGCTATTGTGTCTATTCATACAAGAACTTACCCGTGGGGGAAACTGTGTGAGAGGATCTCTCTGTACTATTTTTTGCAGTTTCTTGTGATCTGCAATTATTTCAAAATGTTTTTTAAAATTAAGTTAACAAATAAATTTGTATTTTTAAAAATTAATAAAAGTTTTGTGAAATTCCAAAATATTTGAAAATAAAACAAGAGCAATTGAAGATTAAAAACTTTAGAGAAAAGCAAATTAATTTTCTTCATTTTTTTTTCAATTTATCTAGCTCATTAAAGACAGTGATATATAGGCTTTCTCCATTCCTGGGAACTTCCTTCCAGCACAGTTCCTGTCCACCAAAAACAGGAGACTGAACCCTGAAACACAGGGCCCAGAGGAACCCCAATTCTCCATGTATAACTGTCTCAGTCAAAGTGGGTTCCCAGGACAGAGGTATCCCATCCTCCCATATGAATGCCTCAAAAAGCGTTAACTACCAGAAAATTGTGTAGTAGCTATTGTAGGCCATAGATCTTACAGTTTAGCAGCTGGAAGGAACAATGCCTGTCCCCATCCTCAGAAAGTCTGAGGGCAAGCCCCATCTCCTTGGCCAAGCCCATTCCCCCAGCCAAATGGTCTTGCAGGCACTTCAACTGAGACAGTTATACATGGAGAATTGGGGTTCCTCTGGGCCTTGTGTTTCAGGGTTCAGTCTCCTGTTTTTGGTGGACAGGAATTGTGCTGGAAGGCAGTTCCTGGGAATGGAGGCAGCATACATATTTAATCAGCTAGATTAAATTCGATCTTGCAGAGGTGGCTTCCTGCTGTGGCAATTATTGGCCAAGCCTTGGACAAGATGCTGCAATAATGTGATGATCAGTCAGCCCTTGTCTGTGTCCTGGAGGATGAACAATCACATCAAAAAGACAGAAGGAGAAGTAATTACAGCTTGTGTTTAGTTTCAGAGAGAAATGTGTCCCAAAAAACAATACTAAAGGGTTTCTTAAAGTCCCCACCAGAAAACAGAGTGTTCCCTGCTATGAGGTGTTTTGAAGTAAAAAAAGCAAAACACCTCTAGTCAAATAACTTAGTGCATTTCCAACAGAACTGATTAAAAGGCACTTTTATCCTTTTTTTGACTGAAGTATAGTTGAATTGCAGTGTTGTGCCAATCTCTGATATACAGCAAAGTGACCCAGTTACATATACACATTCTTTTTAATATTCTTTTCCAGTATGATTTATTACAGGGTATTCAATATAGTTTACTGCGCTACACATTAGGACCTTGTTGTCAATCCATTCTAAATGTAACAGTTTGCATCTACCAACCCCATACTCCCAGTCCATCCCTCTCCCTCCCCCCACCCTTGGTAACCACAAGTCTCTTCTCTACCTCTGTGAATCTGCTTCTGTTTTGTAGTTAGGTTCATATGTGCCATATTTTAGATTCCACATATAAGTGATATCATATGATATTTGTCTCTTTCTGACTTATTTCACTTAGTATGATAATCTTTAGTTGCATCCATGTTGCTGCAAATGACATTATTTTGTTCTTCTTCATGACTGGATAGATTTCATTGTATATATGTTTTCACATGTTCTTTATCCATCCATCTGTCAGTGGACACTTAGGTTGCTTCCATGTCTTGGCTATTGTAAATAGTGCTACTATGAACATAAGAGTGCAAATATCTTTTTAAATTATAGTTTTGCCTAGGTATATTCCCAGGAGTGGGATTGTTGGATCACACGGTAATTCTGTTTTTAGTTTTGTGAGGCACCTCCATAATGTTCTCCATAGTGGTTGTATCAATTCATATTCCCACCAACAATGTAGGAGGGTTCCTTTTTCTCCACATCTTCTCTAGCATTTGTTATTTGTACACTTTTTTAAAAATTTATTTTATTGAAATAGTTTTACAATATAATTTCTACTATACAGCAAAGTGATTGTTATATATGTATTCTTTTTCATATTCTTTTCCATTATGGTTTATTATAGGATACTGACTATAGTTCCCTGTGCTACACAGTACAATTTTGTTTATCCATTCTGTACATAATAGTTAGCAGCATCTGTTAATCCCAAATTGCCAATCTACCCCTCTCTCATCCTCCCACTCCCTTGGCAACTGCAAATCTGTTCTCAATGTCTGTTTCTGTTTTGTAGGTAAGTTCATTTGTGTCATTTTTTAGATTCCACATATAAGTGATCTCACATGATATTTGTCTTCCTCTTTCTGACTTATTTCACTTAGTATGGTAATCTCTAGGCCCATACATGTTGCTGAAAATGGCATTATTTCATTCTTTTTTTTTTTTTTTTACTTTATTTTACTTTACGGTACTGTATTGGTTTTGGCATACATTGACATGAATCTGCCACAGGTGTATGTGATCTCCCAAACATGAACCCCCCTCCCACCTCCCACCCCACATCATCCCTCTGGATCATCCCCATGCACCAGCACCAAGCATCCTGCATCCTGTATCAAACATATACTGCCGATTCGTTTCTCACATGATAGTATACATATTTCAATGCTATTCTCCCAAATCATCCCACCCTCTCCCTCTCCCTCTCCCTCTCCCTCAGAGTCCAAAAGTCCGCTCTACACATCTGTGTCTCTTTTGCTGTCTTGCATACAGGGTCCTCATTACCATCTTTCTAAATTCCATATATATGTGTTAGTATACTGTATTGGTGTTTTTCTTTCTGGCTTACTTCACTCTGTATAATCGGTTCCAGTTTCATCCATCTTATTAGAACTGATTCAAATGTATTCTTTTTAATGGCTGAGTAATACTCCATTGTGTATATATACCACAGCTTTCTTATCCATTCATCCGCTGATGGACATCTAGGTTGTTTCCATGTCCTGGCTATTATAAACAGTGCTGCAATGAACATTGGGGTACATGTGTCTCTTTCTATTCTGGTTTCCTCGGTGTGTATGCCCAGCAGTGGGATTGCTGGGTCATAAGGCAGTTCTATTTGCAATTTCTTAAGGAATCTCCACACTGTTCTCCATAGTGGCTGTACTAGTTTGCATTCCCACCAACAGTGTAAGAGGGTTCCCTTTTCTCCACACCCTCTCCAGCATTTATTGCTTGCAGACTTTTGGATCGCAGCCATTCTGACTGGTGTGAAGTGGTATCTCATTGTGGTCTTGATTTGCATTTCTCTGATAATGAGTGACGTTGAGCATCTTTTCATGTGTTTGTTAGCCATCCGTATGTCTTCTTTGGAGAAATGTCTATTTAGTTCTTTGGCCCATTTTTTGATTGGGTCGTTTATTTTTCTGGAATTGAGCTGTATAAGTTGCTTGTATATTTTTGAGATTAGTTGTTTGTCAGTTGCTTCATTTGCTATTATTTTCTCCCATTCAGAGGGTTGTCTTTTCACCTTGCTTATAGTTTCCTTTGTTGTGCAGAAGCTTTTAATTTTAATTAGATCCCATTTGTTTATATTTGCTTTTATTTCCAGTATTCTGGGAGGCGGATCATTGAGGATCCTGCTGTGATTTATGTCGGAGAGTGTTTTGCCTATGTTCTCCTCTAGGAGTTTTATAGTTTCTGGTCTTACATTTAGATCTTTAATCCATTTTGAGTTTATTTTTGTGTGTGGTGTTAGAAAGTGATCTAGTTTCATTCTTTTACAAGTGGTTGACCAGTTTTCCCAGCACCACTTGTTAAAGAGATTGTCTTTACTCCATTGTATATTCTTGCCTCCTTTGTCAAAGATAAGGTGTCCATATGTGTGTGGATTTATCTCTGGGCTTTCTATTTTGTTCCATTGATCTATATTTCTGTCTTTGTGCCAGTACCACACTGTCTTGATGACTGTGGCTTTGTAGTAGAGCCTGAAGTCAGGTAAGTTGATTCCTCCAGTTCCATTCTTCTTTCTCAAAATTGCTTTGGCTATTCGAGGTTTTTTGTATTTCCATACAAATCTTGAAATTATTTGTTCTAGTTCTGTGAAAAATACCGCTGGTAGCTTGATAGGGGTTGCATTGAATCTGTAGATTGCTTTGGGTAATATACTCATTTTCACTATATTGATTCTTCCAGTCCATGAACATGGTATATTTTTCCATCTATTAGTGTCCTCTTTGATTTCTTCCATCAGTGTTTTATAGTTTTCTATATATAGGTCTTTAGTTTCTTTAGGTAGATATATTCCTAAGTATTTTATTCTTTTCGTTGCAATAGTGAATGGAATTGTTTCCTTAATTTCTTCTTTTTCTTTCTCATTATTAGTGTATAGGAATGCAAGGGATTTCTGTGTGTTGATTTTATATCCTGCAACTTTACTATATTCATTGATTAGCTCTAGTAATTTTCTGGTGGAGTCTTTGGGGTTTTCTATGTAGAGGATCATGTCATCTGCAAACAGTGAGAGTTTTACTTCTTCTTTTCTAATTTGGATTCCTTTTATTTCTTTTTCTGCTCTGATTGCTGTGGCCAAAACTTCCAGAACTATGTTGAATAGTAGCAGTGAAAGTGGGCACCCTTGTCTTGTTCCTGACTTTAGGGGAAATGCTTTTAATTTTTCACCATTGAGGATAATATTTGCTGTGGGTTTGTCATATATAATTATGGCCATTCTGACCAGTGTGAGGTCATACCTCATTATAGTTTTGATTTGCATTTTTCTAATAATTAGTGATGCTGAGCATTTTTTCGTGTTCCTACTGGTCATCTATATGTCTTCTTTGGAGAAATGTAAAGATACTTGAGGACCTCTCAGGACCCACTGTGAATGTCCCAGTGAGCTTTGAATGCTACAGTCACTGTTACTTGACAGAGTCTACCCCTGGTGCAATCCAAGGGCTATTGGTGAGGAAGGCACAATTTGGAAGACACTGGAGGACAACTCCAGGGTCTCCACAGGGTTTACTCACACTTGGGCTTCTGGTCAACTTGTCTATGGGAGGAGCTTAGTGGTATCAGGCCAATAAGATATCTACCTGCATTGAAAAAGCAATTCTTTCTTTTTTCAAATCAACAACTATATTTCACCTACATATCACACCAATAAACCTTGAAATGTCAGTATTAAAAAATTGTTTTAAATGTAGTCCTTATTCTCCTCCTGAACCCAGAAATAGCGTAATGGCCACTGAATCCATTTTGTTGTTAAAACATTGGTTGAACTCATTCTTTCTGAAATTTTATTAAATCTATCCTGGGCGAGGCAGTATGTGTGTGTCTATGGGGGGTGTCTGCAGATAGTACTCTTTGAGTAAATAAACTGTTTCTCAGGAAGGCCCAAGAAAGAGGCCCTCCTGTTGATTTTGTCATGACTTTAGCATCAGTTATGAGGAAGCTGCTACAGCCGCACCAGGATGATTAGTAACCCTTCAGAGGTCCATCAAACCCATGGGCATCACGTTGACCTCTGGCCTGGTCTGCATTTAAGCACTGTCAGACTTCTCCAGTCACATCAGGAAGTTCTTATTCACATAACCAAATGTTTCAGTTAATCAATTTTTGTTTCACCTTAATGTGCCTTGGTTTGCATGGGCTGTAGCAAATGGTCATGTCCCTGTCTTTAACAGAAAAGTGTGTTCCGAGCCTGTCTCTCCTTAAGTCTTTTTGGACTGAGAAGGCAGTCAGCCCGCTGGCCACCTTCTCTCACAAGGACCCCAGCAGCCACCAACTGTTTGCTGACTGTGGTGCTCATCAGGAACATGAAGCAAATAAAAAACTGTGCCAAACTTTGGGATGAATTCCAATGGTTGTGAAATTCCTTGCTCGGTCAAACATGCATCATCTTTCAGGTCTTAGTAACATAACCTCTGACTGAGGCTCCATCAGTCTTTGATCACAAAACAAGGCTGCCTTTAAGAAGCTGAAATGAGTTGGCCTCAAGGTTTGCCCCCTTATTCTGAGTCCTAAGAGGGACCTCACACTCACTCCAGCAGCTCACCTGTCCTGGAATTCAGCTGCAGCCCCCACCCACCCGGATGCCTGCCCAAAGGGGCCTCACTCTCACATTCTCATCCCTGCCTGCCATCCAACAGCACCAAGCTTGCACTCCCTGGAGGCTCTGATGCCAGGACTTTCTTGGCTCTTGCAGAGGGAGAATAGGTTCCTCCCACTGTTGTGCCACCTTCAGCTCCTTGGGCTTATAAATAGTTCTTTTTATGGCAGAGTATTCCAAAGCTTTCCTTCAAACAGCACAGGTTCTGTTTACTCCTGCCCTCTCATATACCGCATGGAAAGTCACTCTGTCTACTCCTTGTGTCCCTCCTTCAGCTTCAAAATTTCAAATCCAACCTCAGCCCCACTGACTCAACCAAGAACTCCCCTCTAATAAAAGAACAAAAACTCTACTGCATAGAAATAAATACTCATGGTTCAATAGTTTAAGGGGCAGTTAGAAAAATATGAAGATTCTTTTTTCGTTCATAGCTTCTGGATCCAATTCAGCCAGATAAAACTGTCTTTTTTATGAAAATAACAATTTTATGATAAAAATTGTTTGTGTTCATCCTAGAAGAAAGGTCTAAAGGAGGAATAAACATTACTTGACTCCCAACTCCCAGAGATCAAATTTTTGCTTCAATGTGCCTTTCATATATAGATGAAATTAAACTCACACCATCCCATGCAGGTGTCATTTCACTGGGAGCATTTTCATGCCTGCCTGACTAATTTCCCTAAACTTCCTTACATTAATAGAGTGAAATGTTCTTACTCTTGCACTGAGTCCCTTTTTTCATCTTTTGTAGAGTTATGATGGAGCTAGTTGCTCAAGCAGGATGAGTATCATGCAAACTTGGCTAGCACCTGGTACACAGGAAAATGCCCAGTAAACATCAGCTGCTATCATTAGCCACAAAATTGACCCATGATTTGAGAGAAAGTTGAAAGAGTGATTAAGGTTTGGAGAGAATCCAGGAATTTCTGTCCTAGTACTAGTTACCATCTTATTTTTTTTTAACTCTCTGAGTCACACCTCTCCCATCGTTATCTCTCCATGTGGAACAGGTACAGTTTCTTAGGCGTTCAGTCTGAGGCCGAACACTGAGACACTATGTTTGTCTGGCTTGTTTTCTGTGCTAAGGTTTCTTTTGGTAGAAAGATACTAACTGTAGGGGGCAATGGTACTGCCTTGAATTAAGTTGGACACAGAGGCTACCACAGCTCACACATTACAAAACCCAGGTTAGTCAATGGGATTAGAAGCAAAACCTACCTATGTTAGAGGGTGGCTATATTGTCTGAGTTATCCATCAGAAAGTTTCTTTCACATCTGAAACCAGGTTCATGCTCTTGAGCATACAATACCCTTCAAGCTGACTCTCCCAGTTCACTTCTCCAGCCTTATCAAATGCTACTGTCCCTCCTACAGCCAGAGAAAACGACTGCCTGTACTTGCCGGATTCTCTTATACCTCCACAGCTTGCTATGTTCTGTTCCCTCTCCCCAGAGTCTCCTCCCCACCACTCCTCTTCTTTTCACTGATAACTTGTCGCAAATTCTCTCTGCCTCAAGAAGCCTACCCTGCCTAGGGGTAGGCTTGCACTCAGTCCAGCTTTTGATCTTCCTCTCTGCTTTTATAGAGTGGCCAGTTCCAGTCTGTATCCTCTGTAAGCCGCACACACGTGAAAGATGAGAACAGTATCTTTTAAAGTTTAATCCCAGGATCTTAGAGACATCTAGTGTAAAGGAGCAGTTAATAACTGTCTTATGTGTGAATGCTCAAATGCATTATTTTCTCTACATTAGCAATTTAGATCTCTTTGAAGACATTTTCTTCCTTCTTTGGAATGAATTGCTATCTTACTTATATAATCAGAAAAACATAATAACACAAGCCTTTATTGCTTTTCTAATCAGATAAGTTATTTTTATAATAATAATTTAAAAACCAGTCACACTCAGGGAACTCAAACTGGGGCTCAGTAACAACCTAAATGGATGGGATGGGGAGGGAGGTTCAAGTGGGAGCGGACATGGGTAAACCTATCACTGATTCATGTTGATGTTTGGTAGAAACCAGCACAATACTGTAAAGCAATTATCAGCTAAAAATACATTTTAAAAAATTAACCAATCACTATAACCCTTTATAACATTTACAAAGTTTCTTCTAAAATTTATGATTATTTCCTGGTTTGTGGCATTTTTAACACTTGTGCTTCAACATATATTTTTCTAAAAATAAGAATGTAAAATGTAAAATTCTAAAAATAGAATGTAAAAAAATGTCATGATAACTAAATATTACTACACGACATAGTCTAAATGCGTACTTTTTCCAACCTAAAATTTTTCTGATAGTCCTCACTGAGGATTAAGAACTTTTTTCCAAAAGTTATTTTTTTTTCCTTTGAACACATCTTTTCTCTTTAGTGTTCCATTTATTAGTACATGTTCAAGTTACAGTTTTTCTCAGTGAGGGCTCTAAGAAGGTGTACATTGCTGAGGAATTTTGTGTACTCAGTGAAGTGAAAGTCACTCAGCCGTGTCCAACTCTTTGTGACCCCATGGACTATACAGTCCATGGAATTCTCCAGGCCAGAATACTGGAGTGGGTAGCCTTTCTCTTCTCCTGGAGATCTTCCCAACCCAGAGATCGAACCCAGGTCTCCCACATTGCAGGTGGATTCTTTACCAGCTGAGCCACAAAGGAAGCCCAAGAGTACTGGAGTGGGTAGCCTCTCCCTTCTCCAGTGGATCTTCTCGACCCAGGAATCAAACCGGGCTATCCTGCACTGCAGATGGATTCTTTACCAACTGAGCTATCTGTTAAACTTAGCTAAAGGCTTTCTTAGAATTGCTAAAATATTTTTTAAATTACATCAACAATTTCTAACATACCCTGATAGATTCATCCACTGACTCTGGAGCAGACATGAGGATGTCTTTCAGGAGGCTGATGAAAAAGAACTCCAACTGCTCTGTGCTACAAAAGCTGCAGCTGACAGGGCACAGCCTCTACCATGAGGTCCTCAGGCAAGAGTGACACTGCTGAGTAGTCACTATGGTGTCCTTCAGGGTAGTGATGCCTGCGAGCTCAGTCTTACTGCCTTGACTCAGTTCTCTTCTTGGTTCCAAATGCTGTCCCTGATTTAGACACACTGTGTACTCTGTGCTGGCCTTCACAAATCATGGACACTGTATTCCACTGGGAGATGGGGCCCTGGAGAGTGGTTTCTGTTTCTGGCAGTTCCACTCCAGATTTTAGTGTGAGTCATAATATATCACTAATCTCTTGACCTTTATTTAAAAATCTTCCAGTGACCAGGCTGCTGTCCCCTGTTCCTCATACAGGAAAAAGTATAATCATCAATACAAGCTAACACAGCCAGGCCTGAAATAACAGCTCAGAGAAAGTGCCAGCAGACACACCCTTCCCACAGGCTGGTCCTGTCTGCCTTGTGAGCTGCCCCACACTGGGTCCAGTGGAATTATTTTAGGATTATTTCTGAGGGTGGAGAGAACATCAGACACTCAGCCATTTCCCCTGGTTTCTGTGCCAGAGGTTGGCTGTGTTCTTTGGCAGAGGATCAAGGAAGTGTGGTGCATTCTTAGTAAGCTAAGATGGCTGGGTGATGTCAGGGTTTATTCCCCGGGCACTGCTTTCAGCAATGTGCCAAATTCAATGGCTTCACCTGCTACTTCCTAAAATAGGGTACTTGGATCTGATTCTAGACCATGGTTAAAATGACATTCCACATAATACAAAACATCCCAGGGCTTAGCTGGCAATCTAAAATAATATAAATTGACATTCAGTACTCCAAAATTTAGACCTCCCCCCCAAACTAATCTGGACAATAAGCTTCACCGACTTTCTCAAGACCTTTTCCACTGGCACAAAGCTCACATTTTATATTATGTAAACTTTATGCTTACGCTTACCCATATTAGGATATTTAAGATTGGAGAAAATGTTTAGGCTTTATTAAGCCAGTCTCCTGGAACCCACACCCCAGTTATTCTCATTTTTCCATTTCTCCACCTCTACATACAAGCAACTGTCCCTGCTGACAGTAGACACAACTGTCCTTTGCCACTCATGACCCTATCAAAGATGCTGGCACCTGTCCCACCATGTACCATGCATTGTGGAGATGCCTCCTCCTTCCTCCATTGCTCCAGTGGTTCAGAGAATAATAATTCATGGTTCATAATCAACACATAGCTCCCTGGTACCATCTCCATGAAGCTATTGAAGAGGAAAAAAAATTACAATAACTTCCTGTTCATTCTGCTTCTGTAACTCAGCTTGTTTCTTGCAAAGTCTGGATGACATAGGTCACATAGTCTTGGAAAATGGAGACTTACAAAAATGCTAAGAACTGAAGCTTATCTCACTCAGCCTTTCCCTGATTTTGCCTAGCCCCTATAATCCTACTTAACCAACCTGTCCATGTAAAGGTCAGGCACCACCCCCCGTCCTAACCTCTGTTTCAGTGTGAACAAAACCCCTAGTTTAAAACAGCATGTTAACAGTTAGCAAGGTCAACTATAGTCTGACGTCATACCCTGTCTATACAAACTTTATAATCCCTTTGTTCAGGGCTCAGAGCTTGTACTGTGAACTCCTCTGGGCCCACCAGTGTAATAAACCTGAGTTCTCCAACTCTCTGAGTGTGGTGCTTGGTTTCTCAGTTACTGGTTTCTGCAACATTTCTGGAGGTCCCATCAAGATTCAAACCACGCCAGCCCCTTGAGCTGCCAGACCAGTAGCTCAGCCAGGCCAGAGTTGAGGAACTCTAAAATGAACAAGGAGGTGCACCACCTGATGGTTTTCTGCATTCTCTTTTGGACCAGCATTCTGACTCTCTGGACAGCCAAGCACTGGCTATACTCATGGGAGGAATGGACCAACTCACCAGGAACAGCCATGGGATAAGGTGAGGCCAGTTCCTAGTTAGGTCCTACCCCAATGGGTAGAAGAGAAGACTCTTCTACCAAAGAGACCTCCCTTGGGCTCCCAGGAAGGGAGCAACAGTTAGGGAAACCTGGAGACATGGGAGAAGGAAATCATTGTGATAACCTCTGAGTGATTGTGAGGGCATGATTGCTGACTGAATGGAGTGAGAGCTCCATCGTCTTTGGACTACAGAGCCTAAGAGGGTCCTAACCTGTGGTTCCGTGATGACCTCATAAGGCTAAAAGACGGTGCCAGTCTCTGGGGGTATCTGATCCCTCCCTATGAGGCTGGTCCAGGTCAGGGGTTTATACCGACCTGCCAGTGCTAAGAGGCATCTTAAATCTCCTTTGTGGGAGCAGCCAGGTGGACGAAAAGTGAATGTAAACAAGTGTGCAGCCTGATTCACTTGCGCTTCAGGTTCAGTTGTGTGGCTCCGTGGCCTTCAGGCTACAGAGTCCAACTGGGCCCTAACTTGCAGTTCCGTGGCAACCTCATATAGCTCAAGGCAGTGTCTGTCTCTGGGGGACCCCATCCCTCCCTGTGAGTCAGAGCTGGGTCAGGGGTTTATACTGGCCCACCAAAGCTAAGAGGCACTTAAATTCCCCTAGGGACGCAGCCAAGCAGGCACCTGAATGGTCTCTTTTGAGGGGGCACCCACCCTTTTTTGTCTTTGTGCCACCGACACAGGGTGGGATACACAGGGAGGGGAAAAATTGGTTACTGATTTGATTTAGAAGTTGTATATATCCAAGCGGCCTTTTTGCCCTAGGGCCCTCTGCCAAAATTATTTCCTTAAAATTTTTAAGCCTCATTCTCCCCTTCCATCAGCTGACTCCTTGAGCCAACTTACTGAGAAATTAGGTTTTCCTCAAAAAAACTTTCCCCTTTTGCCAGGTGGCTCTGTACCTCCCTCTTTCTTGGTCCCTTAAGCCAACCCATGTGGAGTGGCATGCTTCGATGATGTGCTCCTGCATACTTGTGGAGTCTTATTAGGAGGCTGCCTTCCTCTGTCACCTTTTCATTCATAATTTCCTTTTCCCCTAGGATTTTAGGCCCTTCACCTAGGCGAGGAGTATGCATATTACTCTCTCCACCTGCTCAGTGCCCTCGAGAGGGTCAATCATCCTAGACCCCCTCCAGAGTCCCACCTGAAGTTATTCCTCCATGAACCCCATTATGAGGGATCACCTCCTTTCAGCCCCATCTCCCTGGGACATTTAGCTATCAGAGCCATCTTCAAGGAAGCACGTAACTATGCTCTCTGGAAAACTGGGCCTTCCAGTAGTGGCAGCCTCTGTGCCAACTAGGTTATAAGACCCTAAAACAAGGCCCTTCCCATGCACGCCCTTCTCCTTTCTGGTCAAAGAAGTAGACTACATTTGTCAACATGGGGGGGAGTTCCTCTAAGCCAACCATTTTAGACTGCATGATAAAGAACTTTAAAAGGGTCTGCGCAGGGGATCACAGAGTCAAGATGACTCCCAGGAAGCTTCGTAACTTATGCTAGCTAGAATGGCCATCCTTTGATGTTGGATGGCCGCCAGAGGGCACTCTTGACCTGCCCACCATCCAAGCAGTGTACTGGGTAGTCACTGGGACTCCAGGACATCCAAATCAATTTCTGTACATAGATTCCTGGCTCCTAATAGTGCAGATCCTGCTCTTATGGGCAAGATTTTGCAGGAATGGAAAGAGTATTTGTGGCACAACCGCTCAAAAGGAAGAAGAAAAACTCATATCCCAAGGAGACCCAGTGGAAGATCCGCCGCTGTCCTTGCCATATGTTCCCACACATAGCCAGTGCCAGATCCACTGCTGGACAGTCCACCTCCCTCCGTGTCCCCCACACCACCTCATGAGCAAGACTCCAGCCCAAAATCATTAGGGAAATGGCTCCGTTTGGCCAACCAATCTAACCAGTCAGCCACAGGCTGTCAAATGCCATTACGGGATACTCAAGGTCCCCAACAAGTGAATGAGGACAGTTCAGTCTAGCTTGGCCGCTCCATCCTCTATTACCAGCCCATCAGCACTACTGATCTCTTGAACTGGAGGCACCATAATCCATAATCCAGTGTAGTCTGATAAACCATAGGCCTCCTAGAGTCCTCCTAGGACCTCCTAGAGTCCATTTTCCACACCCATCAGCCGACATGGGACAACCGTCACCAGGTCTAATGACTCTTGTCACCACTGAGGAAAGGCGGCATATCTTGACAGAAGCCCAAAAGTGTCTCCAAGGACAGGCCCCCACAGAGGTCTTAGATGTAGAAAGATAGGTGCAAGAAGCAATTCCAGAGATGAGACCTGAATGGAATTTCAATTACCAGAGAGGGACAAGAAGCCCCGAGCAACTATCATGATGCCCTTCTACATGGATTTCAAGCAAAAGCCAAAAAGCCCACCAATATGCCCAAAACTAGAATGATAATCCAAAACTAGATGAAAGCCCCACCAATTTCTATGAAAGTCTGTGCAAAACATTCTGAACATACACCCAGTTTGACCTTGAGATACCCAAGAATCAATGGATGATTAACGCTGCCTCTGTGGCTCAATCCTGTGCAGACATTTGATGAAAGCTCCAAAAGCTGTAAGGCTTCACTGGGATGAATGCCACACAGCTCTTGGAGGAGGCAAACGAGATTCTTTGTACACTGGAACCGCGAAGCTGGAGGAGAAGAAGATAGAAGAATGAAACAGAGAACAGTCCTGCTAGCAGCAGAATTGGGGAACCCAGGTCCGGTGGAACAGACTGTTTCCTCACTGAAAAGGGACACCAAGAAGAGACCACCACTACTCCATGACCAGTGTGCCTATTGCAAAGAGGCTGGACACTAGAAGAATGAATGCTCCCATTGCAGAGGGATGTCTGAAGGGTTGAAGACGTTCAGCCAACCCAGCAAGGAAGGTACTAGCCTGAGCCAGTTGTCCAAGACCTTATCGACTTGGCCAGAGCAGAACTGGACTAGGGAGGACTGGGCTTCCTGATCCTTAGGCCCCCGGGAGCCTCTGGTCATGATGAAAGTAGGGGGCCAATCAATGACTTTTTTGGTGGACACCAGAGCCGAACATTCCATCGTAACCACACCCGTGGTTCTCCTCACAGGCTGAAGAGCAACTCTTGTTGGGGCCACAGGTAACATGGTTGCCCGTTCATTTTGCAAAGCCCATTCATGCTAGCTAGTGGGCCACCTCATGACTCACGAATTTCTGTACTTAACGGAATGCCCCATTCCCCTGCTGGGCAAAGACTACTGACAAAGCTGGGGGCACAGATCACCTTTGTCCCTGGGAAGCCAGCGAGCCTCACCCTGGGGAGCCAGTCAGCTCTGATGATGGCTGTATCTGTGTCCAGGGAAGATGAATGGCACCTCTGTTCCTCAAGGAGGGAACTAATAAATCCCACCAGCCTGCTAAAAGAATTCCCTGCTGTCTGGGCAGAGAAAGGTCCCCAGGTTTTGCCAGAAACCAAGGGCCCATCGTGTTGGACCTGAGGCCAGGAGCCATTCCTTCAGACAAAGACAATACCCAGTACCACAGGAGGCACGTCTGGGAATTCGGGACCACATCCAGCACCTCCGAGATGCCAAAATCCTAATCGGTGTCAGCCTTCCTGGAACACTCTGCTCCTACCAGTCAAGAAGCCTGAAGGGAATGACTACCACCCATCCAGGACCTCTGTGCCATCAACAATGGAGTGATCACTGTCCATCCAGGAGTCCCAAACCCTTATACTCTCCTGAGCCTCTTACCCTCTCAAGCAAGCTGGTTCACCTGCCTAGATCTCAAGGATGCGTTCTTCTGCCTCTGGCTGTCACTGGCCAGCCAGCCCTTGTTTGCCTTTGAGTGGGAAGACCCACACCCTGGGAGAAAGACAGCTGACTTGACCTGACTGCCGCAAGGCTTCAAGAACTCATCTGTCCTGTTTGGTGAAGCCCTGGCTGTGGATCTTGCTGCCTTTCCTGGAGAAACTTTGATCTGTATCTTACTCCAGTATGTAGATGACCTGTTGCTAGCCGGTCTCACCCAAAAGGACTGCTGGAAAAACACCAATGCCCTATTGGCTCCACTCTCCACCTCAGGATACAAGGTGTCATGGAAAAAGGCTCAGATCTGCAGACGGGAGGTCAAGTGCCTTGGATTTGTCATCTTATAAGGGCATTGGGTGCTCAGACATGAGAGGAAGCAAGCCATCTGCTCAATACCTTGGCCAAGCACTAAGAAAGTCTGTGAGTTCCTCAGGGCAGCTGGATTCCACCAGCTATAGATCCTGGGTTTCTCTGGGATTGCCAAGCCATTGTTTGAAGCCACAGCAGGGTCTGGTAAGGACCCCCTAGACAGGGGCCCTCAACAGAAAAACGCCTTCAGGGAGATGAAGAGACCCTTGACCAGTGCTCTGGCACTAGGGCTGCTGGATATGACATGGGACTTTAATCTCTTCATGCAGAGAAAAATCACACTGCACTGGGGGTCCTCACACAAAGAGCTGGGCCATGGCTGCGACCAGTGGCACGCCTGTCCAAACAGCTGGATCCTGTGGCCGCAGGATGGCTGCCATGCCTCTGGGCATTAGCTGCCACTGTGTTCCTGGTCAGAGAAGCAGATAAGCTTACTCTGGGACAAAATATAAATGTAAAAGTCATGCTGTTGCTGCATTGATGAACAGCCATGGCATAAGTGGCTGACCAGCACCAGGATGACTCACCATCAAGAACTGCTTTGTGAAAACCCACAAGTCCACCTCGAGACTGTACAGATGCTGAACCCCGCCACCTTCTTTCCTGTGGTAGCGGGAACCCCTGATCACACTGCGAGGAGGTCATAGGTAAAATTTATTCAAGCAGGCCAGACCTGACAGACATTTCCCTCCAGAACCCAGAACTGGAACTGTTTACTGAAGGAAGCAATTTCATCCAGGATGGGCAGTGCACAGCAGGCTATGCTGTAACAATACTGATGAGATGGTGAAGGCTGAGGCCTTGCCACAAGGGTGATCAGCACAACAGGTGAGCTGTGGGCACTCACCCAGGCGCTAAGGCACACCGAAGGAAAGTGAGTCAATATCTATACTGACTCAAGGTATGCCTTTACTACTTTGCATGTTCATGGGGCCATTTACAAAGAAAGGGGACTACTGACAGTGGTTGGTGGGGGCCGGGGGAGCAGATAAAAAACAAAGAAGAAATGCTTCAGCTGTTAGAGGCAGTCTGGAAGATTTCCCAAGTGGCAGTCACCCACTACAAAGGCCATCAAAGAGGAACTGATCCAGTCAGCGAAGGTAATCGGTCAGCTGACCAGGCAACCAAGGAGGTGGAAACCCAACTGAGCCCTACAGTGTGCCCCGAGTCAATCTTTAAGGTCCTCTCAGCACGAGAATTGCCTCCATCCCCTAGATACACCAAGGAAGAAGACCAGTGGGCTTTAGACGAGAAAGGAGCAAAAGGGAAAGAGGGCTGGTGGAAGCACCCAGACCAAAGAGTCTTTGTGCCCAACAATATAGCAGTCCAGCTGGTGAAACAACATCGTGGGACAACTCGTTTAGGAAAAACTGCACTGGGAAGTTTGCTGAGCCCCTACTATTTCATTCCTAAGCTCCCAACTCTGTGTGCCCAGAGCACTGCTAAATGTGTGACCTGCATGGAGACCAAAGCCAGCCAAAGACCAAGACCCAGCTCAGGAGTGTAGACAGTTGAGACACAGCCCTTTGAAGATCTAGAAGTGGACTTTAATGAAGTCAAGCCCAACAGGTGCTGTAAGTACTTCCTTGTGGTAGTCTGCATCCACTCGGGGGGGGTTGGGGAGCTGAGGCCTACCCCACGCCCACTAAATAGGCACGAGAGGTGGCCAGGGCCCTGCTAAGAGACATGATCCCAAGATATGGGCTGCCTCTCTCCACAGGGTCTGACAATGGGCCAGGCTTTGTGTCTGAGATAATCTGGACTTTGTCCAAGACACTGGGATTCAAATGGAAGTTTCACACCTCTTACAGGCCACAGAGCTCCGGGAAAGTTGGGTGCATGAATCGGACCCTCAAGACTGCCTTAGCTAAGCTCTGTCAGGACACCCAATTATCTTGGGTCAACATGCTACCCCTAGGCTTACCTGATGCACCCTGAGGTCCTCAAGCTATTATCCCCTTGAGATCTCATATAGGAGAATATCCCCAGTGATAGGAAAGCTCAAGGGAGACCCCCAATAACTGACTGACCTGGAGATGTCCCGACACCTCCAGGTCCTGGAAAAGTCTTCTGCCATCTCACCAGAGAAACCTTAGAAAGGAAACCCATTCCTTTGGACAAATGGATTCATCCCTATCAGCCAGGAGATGAATTATGAGTTAAAGACTGGAAAAAAGAACCACTTAAGCCAGTTTGGACAGACCCTCATACGGTCATCCTGGCAACCCCTACTGCTGTTAAAGTTACAAGTGTCACCCCCTGGATCCACCACACAAGACTCAAGACGGCAGCGGCTTCCTGTGACAAGAACACCTGGAAAGCAGCTCAGGACCCTGAAAACCTCCTCAGGGTCCGGTTCCAAAGACAACAGCCCTCACCCACAAAGTACTCTGAGCCCTGTTCTATAGTGAAGTCGCTCAGTAATACTTTGCAAGCCCGTGGACTGTAGCCCACCCAGCTCCTCTGCCCATGGGATTCTCCTGGCAAGAATACCAGAGTGGGTTGCCATTCCCTTCTCCAGGGGATCTTCCCGACCCAGGGATCAAACCCAGGTCTCCCACATTNGCCCTCACCCACAAAGTACTCTGAGCCCTGTTCTATAGTGAAGTCGCTCAGTAATACTTTGCAAGCCCGTGGACTGTAGCCCACCCAGCTCCTCTGCCCATGGGATTCTCCTGGCAAGAATACCAGAGTGGGTTGCCATTCCCTTCTCCAGGGGATCTTCCCGACCCAGGGATCAAACCCAGGTCTCCCACATTGTAGGCAGACGCTTTAACCTCTGAACCACCAGGGAAGCCCAAGTCCTGCTCTAGTGACTCCAAAAGCTGACTAGTCAACACACGGCAGAAGCTTGAGGATTCTTCAGCCCTGCTCCAACCACACTCTGGCAGCTGGCTTATTAACACATGGTGAAGCCTGAGGATCCACCTATTGAAATTCTTTGCTACAGCACTAGCTTCAGCTGCACTCCAGGACTGGAATTTGGGTCAGAGTCTGCTGTTAGCTTCTGTTATCACGCTATGGTGGGAAGCCTCATTCTTATCAGATATCTCTTATAATCGATCCTTCTTACTAACCAAACTGCTCACGGTATAGCTCATATGCCCCTTCACAATAGGTTCAGTTGCTGTGGCCACGGCAACCCAAAGATCAGGAGGAAAACTTTTGCTGGTGTTCAGTTATCTGTTATGTATGGGCTGTTTTGCAGTCTTTTGGTGTTCCTTGCTGTAACAGATGGTTCCACTCCTTATCCACCATGTACCTGTTGGCAGTACCTTCTATCCTCATTTAGCCAACAATTAGATCAGTGAATTAGGGAAAGCCACTTCTATGGACAGACAACGTACTGTCTCCATAACCACCAAACATATGTCCAAGGATGTAGCCAGAATGCTATATCTGCTATCCTGCTCTTCCCCCAGGTGAACCTGTCCCTACTCCTGTTACTTTTCCCCCTAAAAACCCAGCTCCAGCCAGGATGCCTTCTCCTTCCAACACAGTGGCATTGCCTTTATGTTCCTGTGCCTCTCAGTTCAGTTCAGTTCAGTTGTTAAGTCCTTAAGTCTTTGTGACCCCATGAATCACAACACGCCAGGCCTCCCTGTCCATCACCAACTCCTGGAGTTTACTCAAACTCATGTCCATCGAGTCAGTGATGCCATCCAGCCATCTCATCCTCTGTCGTCCTTTTCTCCTCCTGCCCCCAATCCCTCCTAGCATCAGGGTCTTTTCCAATGAGTCAACTCTTCGCATGAGGTGGCCAAAGTAATGGAGTTTCAGCTTTAGCATCAGTCCTTCCAATGAACACCCAGGACTGATCTCCTTTAGAATGGACTGGTTGGATCTTCTTGCAGTCCAAGGGACTCTCAACAGTCTTATCCAACAACACAGCTCAAAAGCATCAATTCTTCAGCGCTCAGCTTTCTTCTGCCCCCAAATGTTGTGCAAATGTTATGACCTGGAACAAGTTTTTGCCTAACAAAAAGATGGGAAGATCTACTGGACAGGGAAAATAGTGTCGATGGGACTAGTTGGACCAAACTTGCCCCAGAGTTCCAGACCCTGCCTGTTGGAAAACTAACCGAGACCACAGGCCACTACCAAGAATAAAATCGAATGATGCTTACAATTTGGACCCTGACCGTATCAGATTCTCAGTACAACTCTGCTGCTGCTGCTAAGTCACTTCAGTCATGTCCAACTCTGTGCGACCCCATAGACGGCAGCCCACCAGGCTCCCCCGTCCCTGGGATTCTCCAGGCAAGAACACTGGAGTGGGTTGCCATTTCCTTCTCCAATGCATGAAAGTGAAAAGTGAAAGTGAAGTTGCTCAGTCGTGTCCGACTCTTAGCGACCCCATGGACTGCAGCCTACCAGGCTCCTCCGTCCATGGGATTTTCCAGGCAAGAGTATTGTGTGGGGTGCCATTACCTTCTCTGTCAGTATAACTCACTGCCTCCTTATTAATACTAACCCCCAACTGGCCAAGGATTGTTGTTTTTGCTTATCCTTGGAGGCCCCACATTATTTAGGCACACTAATACCATTAACTAATGTGACACTGGTGGGACCTCCAACAAATTCATCTGTACCAGAAGAAATGTTGAAACCACACCCAAGGACAGTTGTATTAACTCTAAAGTCCCCTGAGTCCTTTACAGATAATGGAGTGACAGTATCCATAGGTGATTCAGCTAAGGACCAATGCAATGAAGTCTTAAAAGATGAATGGCCCACTCATCCTCCCACAAGCACAATATGGAGCCATCCCCACCAAGGACTTTTCTTTATAAGTGGAGCAGATGCCTGCTTACAACTACCAGTCAATTAGAGGGGGATCTGTACATTAGCATTCCTCACTCCCCAGGTAAATATCGTCCCCAACAATTAGACTCTCACCATTCCTCTGGCAGCACAGACATGATCAAAAAGAGCCATCCAGTTCATACACCTGCTGGTCAGTTTGGGGATAATGGTTGGAATAGGTATGGGGGTAGGAGGATTGCATCATCAGCCACCTTTTACCATAAATTATCCAGGGACTTGATAGATGATATTAACAGAGTAGCTAAATCATTAGTGGCCTTGCAAGATCAACTAGACGCCCTGGCTGCAGTGGTATTACAAAATAGGAAGGGGTTGAACTTACTGACGAAGTAAGTCCAGAAGAGGTGGCAAGAATACACAGAAGAACTGTACAAAAAGATCTTCATGATCCAGATAATCACGAGATGTGATCACTCATCTAGAGCCAGACATCCTGAAAAGTGAAGTCAAGTGGGCCTTAGAAAGCATCACTATGAACAAAGCTAGTGGAGGTGATGGAATTCTAGTTGAGCTATTTCAAATTCTGAAAGATGATGCTATGAAAGTGCCACACTCAATATACCAGCAAATTTGGAAAACTCAGCAGTAGCCGCAGGACTGGAAAAGGTCAGTTTTCATTCCAATCCCAAAGAAAGGCAATGCCAAAGAATTCTCAAGCTACCGCACAATTGCACTCATCTCACACGCTAGTAAAGTAATGCTCCAAATTCTCCAAGCCAGGCTTCAGCAATAAGTGAACTGTGAACTCCCTGATGTTCAAGCTGATTTTAGAAAAGACAGAGGAACCAGAGATCAAATTGCCAACATCTGCTGGATCATGGAAAAAGCAAGTGAGTTCCTGAAAAACATCTCTTTCTGCTTTATTGACTATGCCAAAGCCTTTGACTGTGTGGATCACAATAAACTGTGGAAAATTCTGAAAGAGATGGGAATACTAGACAACCTGACCTGCCTCTTGAGAATGTATGCAGGTAAGGAAGCAACAGTGGAACTGGACATGGAACAACAAACTGGTTCCAAATAGGAAAAGGAGTACATCGAGGCTGTATATTGTCACCCTGCTTATCTAACTTCTATGCAGAGTACATCGTGAGAAATGCTGGACTGGAAAAAACACAAGCTGGAATCAAGATTGCCAGGAGAAACATCAAGAACCTCAGATATGCAGATGACACCACCCTTATGGCAGAAAGTGAAGAGGAGCTAAAAAGCCTCTTGATGAAAGTGAAAGAGGAGAGCGAAAAAGTTGGCTTAAAGCTTAACATTCAGAAAACGAAGATAATGGCATCTGGTCCCATCACTTCATGGGAAATAAATGGAGAAACAGTGGAAAAAGTGACAGACTTTATTTTTGGGGGGCTCCAAAATCACTGCAGATGGTGATTGCAGCCATGAAATTAGAAGACACTTACTCCTTGGAAGAAAAGTTATGACCAACCTAGATAGTATATTCAAAAGCAGAGACATTAGTTTGCCGACTAAGGTTTTTTTGCCTATGGTTTTTTTCCAGTAGTCATGTATGGATGTGAGAGTTGGACTGTGAAGAAGACTGAGCACTGAAGAATTGATCCTTTTGAACTGTGGTGTTGGAGAAGACTTGAGAGTCCCTTGGACTGCAAGGAGATCCAACCAGTCCATTCTGAAGGAGATCGGCCCTGGGATTTCTTTGGAAGGAATGATGCTAAAGCTGAAACTCCAGTACTTTGGCCACCTCATGAAAAGAGTTGACTCATCGGAAAAGATTCTGATGCTGGGAGGGACTGAGGGCAGGAGGAGAAGGGGACAACAGAGGATGAGATGGCTGGTAGGCATCACGGACTCGATGGACGTGAGTCTGAGTGAACTTCGGGAGTTGGTGAAGAACAGGGAGGCCTGGCGTGCTGTGATTCATGGGGTCGCAAAGAGTCAGACAAGACTGAGCCACTGAACTGAACTGAACTGGACTTACTGACAGCTCAGAAGGGTGGACTCTGCCTCTTCTTGAAAGAAAAATGCTGCTTCTATGTAAACTGATCAGGAATAGTTAGAGATACGGCCCAGCAGCTAAAAGAACATATTACAAAAAGGAGACAAAAACTAGCTGATTCCTGGAACAATAGGAATGGTATCGGAGTTGAGCATTGTGGCTTCTCCCTTTAACTGGCCCGCTCTTCATGCTCCTTGTGGCACTCTTGTTTGGTCCTTGCATTCTCAATGAATTTACCTCGTTCATAACATTTTGGATTAAATCTGTAAGGTTACAAATGGAAGAAGCTCAATCAGTTCAGTTCAGTTCAGTCACTCAGTCGTGTCC
>SJYX01019695.1:3576-68777 GCA_006410675.1 Oreotragus oreotragus | reverse complement strand
CCCATCTATTTCCCATGAAGTGATGGGACCGGATGCCATGATCTTCGTTTTCTGAATATTGAGCTTTAAGCCAACTTTTTCACTCCCCTCTTTCACTTTCATCAAGAGGCTTTTTAGTTCCTCTTCACTTTCTGCCATAATGGTGTTGTCATCTGCATATCTGAGGTTATTGATATTTCTCCTGGCAATCTTGATTCCAGTTTGTGCCTCCTCCAGCCCAGCGTTTCTCATGATGTACTCTGCATATAAGTTAAATAAGCAGGGTAACAATATACAGCCTTGATGTACTTCTTTTCCTATTTGGAACCAGTCTGTTGTTCCGTGTCCATTTCTAACTGTTGCTTCCTGACTTGTATATAGGTTTCTCAAGAGGCAGGTCAGGTGGTCTGGTATTCCCATCTCTTTCAGAATTTTCCACAGTTTATTGTGATCCACATAGTATAATTCAAAGATAGTTTCTGAGTTTTTTCTTATCAGACATTCTGCCTTAATCCTGTTTCTCAGTTGATGAATGAGATACTGTCATTTGCTCTTTTAGGAAAGGAGTGTACTCAGGATGAAAGCACAGCAGCTGCCATCTTTACTGTTCAGATGGATGACTATTTGGGTGGCAAACCTGTGCAGAATAGAGAACTTCAAGGCTATGAGTCTACGGATTTTGTTGGCTACTTTAGAGGAGGTCTGAAATACAAGGTAAGCAGCTCCCTCATTGTTTTATGACCCCCTTTCTTTTCCTATGCATCCATACCTCATGTCTTGATAGAATAAATGTTCATTGAGGGCAGGTTTGTTTTTTTTTAATTGGAAGATAATTGCTTTACAATATTGTGTTGACTTCTGCCATACAGCAATGTGAATCAGCTGTAAGTATACACATGTCCTCTCCCTCTTGAACCTCCCCTCTGTGCCCCCGCCACCTCATCCCACCCCTCAGGGTTGTCACAGAGCACCGGGTTGAGCTCCCTGTGCCTGTACAGCAGCTTCCCACTGGCAGGCTGTTTTACACATGGTAGTATATGTCAGTGCTACTTAAACCGAGTGAAGTAAGAGGGCAGGGTATTTCGTTTTCATTTAAATCTAGTTTGTCCACTGATAGAGCCCCAGGACTCTCTAGACACATAATAGATACTTGATAAATGTTTGTGGAACATATGGTATAATGTGTGACATATTCTTGACTTAATCTCATGTGGCAGGGTAATTTTTAATGAAGTTAAGAAAATATAGGCAACATGGGCATTAATAGTGTTTATTTTCTGCTATTATAAAGAATCTCTGAATTTGCTGCAAATAACCCATGACTCAGGAATTTCAGTTGTTCTGGAACATATGAATCCAGTATTTATAGCAATTATAACTTCAGTTAATACGTAGAACTATACATACATTTCCCAAATAACTTAGTTTGGTCTTAGAAATGTTACAAATGAAACCACTGAATTGAACATATGTGTGGTTCAGCCTCACAGACTCCTACACATATACTGCCTACACACATTACTGCCCTCCCCCACCCCGCCCCCGCCACACACACACACACACACACACACACAGAGTTTATGTGTCTTGGCCTGAAACTCATCATCAAATGACTTTACTTTGGAAATAAGTAAAATATCAGATAATTAACTATCTCTATACTTTTAAGGCAACTTTCAGTAAAGGATAGCTTTTTCTGGAATTCTCTCAGTGACTCTTGCAGATTGTCCATCTTTCATTATTCCCCATGCCCCAGAGAATGTTCGGTTGAAGTGTAAGGAATACCTTCCCTACAAACACCCCAGAAACAATCTTTTTAAAAATGAAATGTGCTTTAGCAGCAATCTGTGACTACCACCTCACCCCTCCAGTATATTAGCCCTGTGGAGACCTAAAACTTCAGAAGTAAACTACCAAACTAGAATTCTGCCTTTAGTCTGCTGCTGCTAAGCTGCTAAGTCGCTTCTGTCGTGTCCGACTCTGTGCGACCCCATAGACGGCAGCCCACCAGGCTCCCCCGTCCCTGCGATTCTCCAGGCAAGAACACTGGAGTGGGTTGCCATTTCCTTCTCCAAGGCATGAAAGTGAAAAGTGAAAGTGAAGTTACTCAGTCATGTCTGACTCTTAGCAACCCCATGGACTGCAGCCCACCAGGCTCCCTGTCCATGGGATTTTCTAGGCAAGAGTACTGGAGTGGGGTGCCATACTCCAGTCTAGAGACTATTAAATATGAAACTATTCCTTTTATTTAATTCACATGAGTTACTTTCATGTCACATGATCCTGAAATATACTGTATATTAGTGAATCCAAGATTTAGAATAAGCTGGGGCTTGTATTACTAAATGCATGTACTGTACCCTCAGTTTCCTCAAATGTGCAATAGGGTAACAACAGCTTTCTTGTGTAGGTGTCATAAGGATTAGATTAAATGATAAAATGTGTATGTTATAGTGCATATGCAATCATTTGAGAGTCATGCTATTGTTAATTCTTCTGGTATTAATGGGTCTTCTGAAATCAAATTTCTGGAAATATATTTAAAAGTGGACATGACAAAAGTAATTTTACAGTTATTGAATAATTGTCTTCTAATTGTCAGCATTAAAAGCACCACAAATCAGCATTTTTGAGAAAGAGGATATTTGCACATAGAGGTCAAATTTATCAGCAAAAAAATCAGTTTACTATCTTATCATTAGTGACATTAACCAGAGGGTAACATGTGTAGTTGTAGCTAGACTTGATAGGAGATGTGGAAACAGAGATCATTTTACCACCCAGAACAGCAAAGATTATTATTATTATGTTATACTTAATTTCATGCTTTTAGGGATGTACTAAGCACTTCACATGTGTCATCTCATTTAATTAAAAAAAAACAACAGCCCTGTAGCACAATTTCTGTCATTATCATCCTGTTAAGATGAGTAAATGGAAGCTTAGAGAGCTTAATTTGTGAAGGTGTCATAGGTGCTATATGACTGAATTGGGTGACCGACTCCAGTGCCTAAGCTAGAAACCGTGATATTAATGATGCCTTCAATATAAGTAAATGGTTCAAATGTCTGGATGAATTTCTTATTGAAGAATACTCTTTGAAAAGGATATTGTGTCTATTTGAAATGAGTGAAACTTGGCAAACTCTACCATTACCATGTCAGCAATGGTCACATTCAGCTGCCATATGGAGTATAAAGAGGTAGCTAGGAAACGCTGAGACCATCTTCCCACGTCCCATGTCATTTAATTGTCTTGCGGGTTTTTTTCTCCGTGAAGTTTTATAGGGAGTTGGGGAGGAGTTATAGAGGATTAATTACTTACTACTGCTTCCTTTATATTATATCTCTGGCTAAGCCCCTTTCCCAGCTTGAATAAGACCCAGCCCCAACTGTGGCTGTAAATAGCAACAATTAGACATCTGTCAGCCAGTAAAACTGTATTTATGGTGCCCTTGGTTTAGAAGATCATTCACCTTGCTTTCATTCTGTAAAGTAGGTAGAAGGAGACTGGGAGTTTCTAGGGTTCATTCAAGCAATCTTCACAAAAGAATTAATTACTTTCTGATATGGATATATGTGAAACTTAAGTTTTTTGTTCATTTTTGGCATCAAATATTAGAGACAAAATTAATTTTTAAAATACCATTAAATGTTCACAGACTATATATATATATCACTGTATGAAATTAACCTAATATTACATATTTATTTTCAGCCTAAGTCAACTCTATATTTTATGACTTTTTTACAGAACACAGTGTTCTTACACTATTTTTTGTTATCAGATCACAGTATAATTCTTATTTTAAAAAATTAAAATGGCCAAGCATAAGTAATATGTAGATGAAAAACTTTATATTGTATACTACTTTGTGCTGTCAAGAAATATGGCAATCCTTTTAAAATTATGAACTGGGAAATTACTATGTATTTGTAAAAGCCTGTGGTTATAGTTGTCCTGAAGTCAATATTTAAGCCCGTACTAATAAAATTTTTATATTCATGAGGGCCTTTTCAAAAAGCGGAGAAGTCTAAAAGTCATTGGAAATTTAAAGAATGTGCTATTAACTGTATATGAACCTTGACCTCTTTCTTTGTATATGTTGATGTAACAAACTTGAAATTTGGATTATTTAATAGACTTCATTTTTCAAAGATTTTGTTTTGATGTGAACCATTTATTTTTAAAGGCTTTATTGAATTTGTTACAATATTCTTTCTGTTTTATGTTTTTGGTTGTTTGGCCCTGAGGATGTGGGATCTTAGCTCTCCAACCTGGTATTGAACTCACACCCCTGCATTGGAAGGCAGAGTCTTAACCACTGGACTCTGGGGAAGTCCCATATAGACTTTTTATACTGCTAATTTTCTTTCCATATTCTCATGGGAGGATTTTGATCAATAAATAACAGATTTATTTCCTCTGCACCTTTATTTTGCACATTCAGTTCAGTTCAGTTCAGTTAGTCCCTCAGTCTGTGTCCGACTCTTTGGAACCCCATGAATCGCAGCACGCCAGGCCTCCCTGTCCATCACCAACTCCTGGAGTTCACTTAAACTCACGTCCATCGAGTCGGTGATGCCATCCAGCCATCTCATCCTCTGTCGTCCCCTTCTCCTCCTGCCCCCAATCCCTGTCAGCATCAGAGTCTTTAATTATGGAAGTAAATAAATATTATTGTCCCTAAACATTTTAATTCAAGAAAAGAATGAAAAGCTTGAAAAAGCTGAAAGCTAATTTCAAGTGATGCAAGAAGACGTGCTTGATACAGTTCATCTTTTTTCATCCCCATTTCTTAGTTCAACGTGGTTGGACTTTGATTTTCTTTTTGTTTTGATGGGGATATGCAACCAGTTTAGACTGTAAATACTTTGGCCTGGCATGTTTTGTAAACTATTTTTACCTAAATAAATAGATAAATAAGACAGGTGATTACTCAATGCAAAATCAAGGACTAAGATTAGAAGCAGCCCATACCTGACAAGCACCCAGGTCCTTCCTCTGTCTTGAGGCTGTGACCGTGGGAATTTCATGCTGCCTGGTTCCCGGGCCCCCTTCGTGTATGCTTGTTACCGCTGACTAACCTCCTGTCACCTTTTCCTCTGAAATCCTTATCTGCCTTCTCATTCAGTGCTCTGAGAATCATTAGTTCCCCAAAGAAAAAGAATAACAACTCTTTTCTGTTTATGTAGCAGGTTTTATACACTGAGGGTTTTCAGTAAATATTTGCGGTATTAACTGGAATGGTTAAAATAGGAAGGACCAAGAGCCTAAAATAAAACAATTACCTATTGATTTGCCTGTTGGAAATTCTCTTCTGCATATTTAATCTTTCACACGCACTTGGCTGTTTTCTCTTGGCCTAGCAAGCGGTTTGGTACCAACACCAGCGGTTTTCTAAGCTGCTGTGTCAAAGCCTCATCTGTTTTGTTTTGTTTTCTTTCTCTCACTGATCAGGCTGGAGGTGTGGCGTCTGGACTCAATCATGTGCTTACAAATGACTTGACCGCTCAGAGGCTCCTGCATGTGAAAGGTCGGAGAGTCGTGAGGGCCGCGGAAGTTCCCCTAAGCTGGGACAGTTTCAACAAGGGTGACTGCTTCATCATTGACCTTGGCACTGTAAGTTTTATGCTTACCTGGAGATGTCTAGAGGAAGGTAAATTATCTTCAGATCAAATCAGATGTGTGTGTTGTGGAAGATACTCACTTTTTCTACACACTAGAAAGTGGTCATGGCTACGTGAGATGCAGTCATATCATATGACTAGTTGGCAAGTATTGAAATGACCCATAAAACTTCAGAACTTTTTATTTCTTTTGATAAACTTAATTAGAATGGAGTAATGATTTAGTTCTTCCTACCATAGAACAGAAATTGAATAATTCTTGATATATTTCCCCTTCTTCTTGAACAGAGCTTCCTCTAATTATTTTTGTCCTGAAATGTGTGTGGGAAAACATTGCCTGAGGGGGAAATTGATTCCCCCAGGAAGCAAAGATTCTAGAATTTAACATGGACGGAGGATGAGTGTAAATAGCCTGCTTGAAAGGTGTAGGGAAAGTGTTTCAACAAATACTAATATATCCCATATATCCACACACATAGTACTATTTCGTACTTGTTAATTCTCTCAGAATTGTTAGAAGAAAAGGCACAAGTACAAATGTCAAGTATTATTTTAGTGGGATGGGCAATATCTGACTTAAGTCTTTAAAACTTTGTAAGGTTTCAAAAGTAGAAGGGAAGAAAAAAGTAGAAATAAAGGGTATTTCCTGCTACTGGAAAACCATGTGCAGTGGCAGGGTTGCCCTTTTCTTCTCCAGGGGATCTCCCCTGGCTTGGGATCAAACCCATGTCCCCTGTATTGCAGGTGGATTCTCTACCACTGAGCCACCAGGGAACAGTGATTCCTACCTATTTTGTTTTTCTGCCTCTCCTTAGGCAGTGTGTTAGGGAAGAGCATCAGTCAGAGGCCAAAAGAGTTTATTTTGTGTATATAGAGAGAAGTGATACAAAGGAATTTAAAAATGAGCTACACAAAGCTCAGTGTGAGCAGTATTAAGCTGGCAGGAGCACAGAAATGGAATATGCTAAGGTTATAAATGGTTTGGAAAATGACCCAAATTGTAAACTTCATTGGGTTCTCTAAGGGTCACTTCCACTTTTATTACTACTAGTGTATAATCTGACTGTCTTAGATTATACTCGCTGTGTGCATAGTTGAGATTATGCTACTAATGCCCAAAGTACAATTCCCAGCGTCACATTTAGACATCTGCATGCAAAATGGCAGTATTCTTGCCCTGTACTTCACAGTGAATTTCATGGAAATGTCCTTTTCAACTTTAGATGTTGTCCTGTTGCCCTGACCAGACTTCCTAACCAGAAGTCCTAATCTTCATATCTAGGCAGAAAACAGATACTATTCTCTCTCTCTACTCACCAGCAAGCAAAACCATGACATAGAAATAGATGATCTGGTGTATTAAGCTGTGCAGTTCCAAAGATAGTCACAGCACTTGGAATCTCTCACAGCTAATATACAATAATTAATTTTCTCTCAACTATTTATATTTTAGAGCCCTTTATCCCTTTATAATTTACAAAGTATTTTTATATATAAGGTGATATGGTTCATGGAAAAAGTGGACCTCAGTGTTCATCAAGTTGAATATAATCTCAGTTTCTCGTCTATAAATTTGGGTATTTGATTAGATGTGCTCTGGGGTCCATAAATACTTCCCATTGTAATTCATCATTGCTATTACTTGAAAATATTTCTTTCCTAAAAAAAATATTTTATGTATAATGTATTTGCTTTGCAAGTGCAATAATCTCTTTGTCATGAATAGTGTCCAAGTGAACTTTCCAACTCTCTACTCTTTGATGTTGAGCAAGTCATTAACCTCTTTGAGCCGTAACTTCCTTATTTTTTTTTTATTCATCTTGACTGTGGTTTCTAGTGACATACTGATCTCAGCTGATGATGATTCAGTCCCGTCTGACACACAATCATATCTGGAAATGGCAGTTACCATCCCAGTTTCCGGAAAAACCACCTTAGAAGATGTGAGAAAGTCACTTGCGTTAAAGCAGGCTGAGCAGCGATCTGGGCTGAGACCTGAATCTTTCTATTCGTAGTTTACATCCTTTGCATTCTACGAAGCGTGATATGGCTCTATAACAGAGTATCTTGCAACAGTTTCAGAATTTGCTTAATTCAGAATAGGTTATGTCTAATCTGGCTTAGAATCTACTGATATTAGTATTAATAATGAAATTATTTGGTTTCCCTGGTGATTTGATGGTAAAGAATTTGCCTGCAGTGTAGGACACACGGAGATGCAGGTTTGATCCCTGGGTTCAGAAGATCCCCTCCCTGGAGGAGAAAATGGCAACCTACTCCAGTAGTCTTGCCCAGAAAATCCCATGGACAGAGGAGCCCACTGGGCTGTAGTCCATGGGGTTGCAAAAGAGTTGGACATGACTGAGCAACTAAACAACAATGAAATTACTTATTATTTTATTGAATAAGTATTGAGTTTCCACAATGGGCTGCATAGTTCAGTGCTGTGCTAGACTGATTATAGCTCTGGTAACATGCTGTCTTCCCATAGGTAATACCTGTCATAGGAATATTCCCCATAAATCCAGGCTCATGTCATAGGGAAGAGTCTCTATAAAAGGTTCAAGGACATTAACCTATTTAATAGTAAATTTTCTTTATTTTGTGTAGTTAGTATTTTCAATGACTATCAAGTTATCTCCTGCTCTCATGGCTGATAGGAGACATTTGGGATAATTTTCTTACAGCAGTACTTGAAGCTGATTCCCTCTTATGTTGTGGAAATTTCCCACCACTCCTAGAGATATCCTAGTAGGATTCAAGCTCTGAATTCCTAAGTATTTTAGAAAAAACACCCACATGACCTGTGTTTATGTTACCAACCTTTAACCAGTTGGTATGTTGCCAAAAGTTTCTAAAAGGTGATAAGATCTTGCAATTACCCTGGGGACTTTATTTTTGGGGTGTGTCACAGGCAACCAAGAAGAATGGAATCAAAATCTCTGTCATAATATTTCAATAGCAGTTATTGAGTTAATTATTTCATGGCCACTTCCTGCTTTAGTGGGCACAAAGGGAAGCCAGTGCTGTTACTTCGTGCGTTCCATGACCCAGGTATGAAGAAGGTAGGTTGAACATCTAAAGCTGTCATTCAGCTAAAGCCAACACTAAGGTTATGGGTATAACCTAAATCCTGTACCTTGATTGTTTTTGAGGGAAGTGAGCTTTATTTTTGGATAAACAATCACTAGTATTAAGGTGATGTGGCATATACCTTAGTAACATTTGGTGTGATAGGATTTTAGACTACAGTAAATATTCCCTAGGGGCTTCCCTGGTGGCTCAGCAGCAAAGAACCTATCTGCCAGTGCAGGAATGAGGGTTCAATCCCTGGGTCAGGAAGATCCCCTGGAGAAGGAAATGGCAACCCGCTCCAAGGTTTCTTGCTTGGGAAATCCCATGGACAGAAAAAGCTGGCAGGCTATAGTCCATGGGGTCGCAAAAGAGTCAGACCTGAGTGACCGCACAACAACAGCGACAAACTCTTCCCTAGACACGACAGCGTAATCTTCTCAACCTAAAGCATGAAATTGTAAAATTATTCATTTAGTCACTTTGGAAGTTAAGAAAATTATCGTTTTAGAGGATGATTGGGATAAGTTGTCTTATATTTAGTGTATTTTCAGTAAATACTATGAGACATGGCTAGATTTCAGCAATTTGGAATTTACCGAATTATTGGAAAAATGCTTTTGAGATATACATTTTAATGTTGCTGAATTTATGAATCATTACTCTCCCACTATTTTTAAAGATATGAGGGATATGTAGAAATTAACGACATCACAGCTTAATATTGCAACAGAACATCTGTAACCCGAGAATGTGAGTGATAATGAAAAAAAGCTCATATTCTCAAAGTTTGGCATCTGAAGTTAACTCTTTTAGAAGTGCACATCTAGCCAGCCACTAGTGGAGAATTAGGTTTCAGAGAAATAGGAATTTGTGCTAATTTTTTTTTCTTGTTGGTTATCCATTTTACTTTTTTTTAAAAATTTTATTTAAAATTGAAGGATAATTGCTGTGGCAGGTTTTTAATCATGATGTTCTGCACGTTCTGTTCCCTTGTTAACTTTGATTGGTTATGCGGTGTTTCCCTACTGCCTTGCTATTTATAATCTATCCTGCCCTCTCTCATAGTTGGTCATCTGCTTCAAGAAAGCAGCCTACACTTCCTCATTGACCAGACGGGGCCTTCAACCCACGTCTTCTGACTTTCACTCCCACCGTTTCTTTGAAACTGTACTTCCTGTGAGCATCAGTGCCTTCTGCTAAATCCAGTGAACTTCTACGTGCCTCCTGTGCTGCAGTTGACACTGTGTTGTTGTCATTAAAACACATCAGATTATCCCACCCACCCCCTCCCCCATCCCAGAGGAGGTGTATGGAATGCTAATGGCCTGGGATGGGGAGAGGGTTGAGAATGAAAGTGTGAGTCTGGTTTGCAGTCTTCAGCCTCCCTCCTCTCTAAGCTTCCTAGAGGCATTGACATTTCACTGAATCTAAAGTGCTGGGCTTTGACCTCTATCCTAAGGCATTTGCTGAAAAGTATCCTCACTTTGGTCTTCTGAGATGCCCACATCTCCACGGCAAGGCCCTTCCCGGTTCTGTCAGCCACAACTGTACCCACCCTTAGGCGTTCTGCTTAGCTTTTCCTGTGCCACATAAAAGTTTCGGGAACAGCGTGTCCAAGTTGTTGCCAGTACCTGTTAGTCCAACTGCCTGGACACTGTCCAGAGTTGTTTCTGCTCTCATGCTCAGCATCACAGATAAATGTATGACAAACACGTAGGACAAGAAGTTTACCAAGCTCTTCTCAAACATTCATTGCAGCTGGTCATGTTTCCTCGTCCGCTTGTAATGACCTACTTTTTTTTGGACCAGACACACTCGTCCTGCACTATTTCACACTGCTGCCCTCTTGGCGGTTCCTGCGGTGCACTCTAGTCCCTAAGGCCAAGACCGTGGTTCTTGGTATACAGATCTGACTTTCTAGACCACATCCCCACTCCTCCCCTGCAAAACCCTTCACTCTGGCAAAAGCGAGTTTCTTTTAAATTAAAATTTTGTTGGCTTTCAGACTTGTGTCTCTAGTATGGCTTAAGGAGGCTAACTTTAAAACTGAAAACTGAGCAGAATCGTCTTTGTTCTGGATACATTTTTCCTTACTTCAAAGTATTCCACTAGATCTACTGGGGACAACAAGAAGAGAAATGGGAAAGATCAACCTAATTTTAAATCTGTAGAATTTACTCTGCAGTAAAAGTATGGACGAATGGCATTTAGTGTGTTCTTAGCATGTGTTGGGTGTTTGGAGTATAAAGATTGAAAACCAGATAGCCTTTGACCTCAAGGTGCTGTGAAGTGGTGAGAGACACAAACACATACACAAATCAGAGTATGATCAGGTAGAATGTTAGAAGCACTGGAATAGAGCTACACACATGCTGTAACTGGAGAATCGATGAGGGCACTAAGAAAGATGGCTCTCAAGGCGTTAGGAATTATATTTTAATTCTCAATCATGGTTTTACACTGGAATCATTTGGAAAAGGTTTTAAGAGTGCTGATACCTGTGATTTGATTCCTGGAATTCTGATTTTAAAGTTTTGGAATGGGCCTTTGGTATAGGTTCTCTTTTTTTTAACTTTTAACTTTTTTTGGCTGTGCCACATGTCACATGGAATTTTAGTTCCTTGACCAGTGATGAAACCCATGTTTCTGCATTGAAAGTGGGGAGTCTTAACCACTGGACTGCCAAGGAACTCCTGATGTAGATTCTTTTTAAGCCCCACCCCCAGGTTATTGAACATTCCCGTTTCAATATGGGAAATGTCTAAAGGTGCTGGGAAGTTCACAGTCATATGTCTAAAGAACAAATAAGTCAGTTAAAAGTAGTTCAGTCACCTACTTATGTGGCTGGTGGAAATTATTTTAATAAGATGTGGCTATAAGACCTCCTTGATTTGCTAGGTACTTTGAGTAGAACACAATCTCACCTTCTCTTTCTTATGAAAAGTTTGCCCCAAAAGCTGTCACTTGGTCCCAGTAAGTGACATCACTGCTGCAGCCATGCTGCTGCTGCTGCTGCTAAGTCACTTCAGTCGTGTCCGACTCTGTGTGACCCCATAGATGGCAGCCCACCATGCTCCGCCATCCCTGGGATTCTCCAGGCAAGAACACCGGAGTGGGTTGCCATTTCCTTCTCCAAAGCATGAAAGTGAAAAGTGAAAGTGAAGTCACCGAGTCGTGTCCAAGTTGTCCAAGTCATTTCCCCTTTTCCCTGTCCTCCAGTACCCATCCAAAGGCATGGTTGAACCTCCCTGTAGACTTTGGTCTTATAAATATCCCTCTGTTCCTCTCAGCTTCTCTATCAGCACTGCTCTGTCCTACCTCACATGCAGTTCCTCCTTTCTGGTCGCCCAGCATTCTGTGACCATCCACACCCCCTGCATCCATCTTCTATCCTTCAATCAGAGATGCTTTTAAAAACACATATGAACACATGTACACCTGTGGTGGATTCATGTTGATGTATGGCAAAACCAATACAATATTGTAAAGTAATTAGCCTTCAATTAAAATAAATAAATTAAAAATGCATGTCATTGAAGGATATTGAGGTAGCTTGACTTTAAACAACAACAAAATAGAATATAAATGAACATTTGTTTATCCAAAAACTAAAAATCATGTTTTTAGTTAAAAAAAAATGGAGATTCTTGGAAATATTGTGCAAATTAATATCTTTTTTAAAGCAATGCTTAAAGACCTTTCAGCCTAGAAGGGTATCTGAATGAACTTCTGTATTTGGTTAACTAAGGAAATGGCAACCCACTCCAGTATTCTGGCCTGGAAAATCCCATGGATGGAGCCTGGTAGGCTATAGTCCATGGGGTCGCAAAGAGTCGGATACGACTGAGCGCCTTCACCCACTCAATAAGGAAAACTAGGGCTTCGCTGGTAGGTCAGTGGCAAAGAACCTGCGTGCAATGCAGGAGACACGTGTTCGATCCTTGGGTAGGAAAGATCCCCTGGAGATGGAAATGGCAACTTATTCCAGTATTCTTGCCTGGGAAAATTCCATGGACAAAGGAGCCTAGCAGGCTACAGTCCATGGGCTCACAAAGGAGCCAAACAAAAACAAAGGAAAAACTAAGCACTGCTGCTGCTGCTGCTGAGTCACTTCAGTCGTGTCCGACTCTGTGTGACTCCATAGACGGCAGCCCACCAGGCTCCCCCATCCCTGGGATTCTCCAGGCAAGAATACTGGAATGGGTTGCCATTTCCTTCTCCAATGCATGAAAGGGTAAAGTGAAAGTGAAGTCGCTCAGTCTGTCCGACTGTTAGCGACCCCATGGACTGCAGCCCACCAGGCTACTCCGTCCATTGGATTTTCCAGGCAAGAGTACTGGGGTGGGGTGCCATTGCCTTCCCCAAACTAAGCACTGGAAACATGCAACCGATAGAAGCAAGGAGAGTAAGAGGTCTGTTCCTCCCACCCCCAGCTTTTATAAACTTTTAGATGTATTTAGAATAAATAGCTTGGAAAAAGGAGCAAGTCCTTGCTGAGTTCTTTGCCCATGTTATGAGTCACCATCATTGGAGGGTTCCTTTAAACTCAGCTTCTGAAATCTTGCCTCCCTTCAAGGGCATCATTAACCATTGTTTTATTTCTGCTCTTATTTCCTGTCCCCAAATGAGGTTTGGCTACACTTTGATGTTTGACTTGTTAGCTCTGACCATGTAGTTTAGAAGAAATTTTAGAAACCTCTGGTCTGCCCCCGGTGTGGCTGTTGCTATGAATACCACTCACTCAGTCAGTTCAGCTGCTCAGTCGTGTCCGACTACTTTCTTTTATTTCTTGTTACTGGTGGTCCAGACTAATTGCCAGTAACAGAGTGTCTTTACTCCCTTATTTCTTCCTTTTCCAACTATCCAGAATAATTTTACTTTCCTTAAATAGTTTGTACATTAAGAGTTAGTTGTGGCTTCTCAAGCTTCTACTCGAGGGTGTTCATGAGCAATACATGAGTGAGTGAGTGAAGTCGCTCAGTCGTGTCCGACTCTTTGCGACCCCATGGACTGTAGCCTACCAGGCTCCTCCATCCATGGAATTTTCCAGGCAAGAGTACTGGAATGGGGTGCCATTTCCTTCTCCAGGGGATCTTCCCAACCCAGGGAGTGAACCCAGGTCCCCTGTATTGCAGGCAGACGCTTTACACTCTGAGCCACCAGGGAATCCCTGGTGAGATGGCTCACTCAACACATACATACATCAGCAAATTTCAGCCAAACTTTAAGTGGACTTCAGTCTGAATTGAATGGATAATTCCATATTTACAGGGAGTTTTTATGTCCTTTCCCACCAAAAATGTAAGGTGTAGTGTTGTTATTAAAGTCTTTAGGATCTTAGAAGGTAAAATAGTTTCCTCTGAAACTGTATTTACTTTATAATTTTCAGTGTCCAGTACACTTAAATCAGATTTACAAAAAGTTTATCTAACTCCCATTCAAGTATTATAATCAAAACAATTTAAACTTTAAGTGGACTTCAGTCTGAATTGAATGGATAATTCCATATTTACAGGGAGTTTTTATGTCCTTTCCCACCAAAAATGTAAGGTGTAGTGTTGTTATTAAAGTCTTTAGGATCTTAGAAGGTAAAATAGTTTCCTCTGAAACTGTATTTACTTTATAATTTTCAGTGTCCAGTACACTTAAATCAGATTTACAAAAAGTTTATCTAACTCCCATTCAAGTATTATAATCAAAACAATTTAAATTGTAAGGAAAACTTTTTTCTGTTTTAAGAATACACATCAACCTATCACATCAGTTGTATTTTTTAGCTCTGTACAGAATTTCTTATTTTTTAGCCCTTGCCCTCTAAAAAAAGAGATTAAGTTGAATTATTAGGGAAGTTTTTCAAGCATGGGGCCAACCGAGTACAAAGTTTCCTCATTTGCAGAGTGGTGAAGTAGTCCTGACCAACTGCCCCTGAATACATGCGTGATGGGCTAGTGCAGCTTATTAATAGTACTGCACACATGCATTTCATCACTGTAGCACTCTGTTAAAATGAGATGTCTTAAACACATCACCTACATGTGGTAAAATATGAACTGCTCAAACTGAATGAATTGCTCAAATTCTGTTCCAAATTTAAAATATATTTTAGTGTCCATAATTGAACAAACTATGTTTGGATAAAAAACCTAGTGTTGAAGGAAAAGTGTTTTTTATTAACTTAAAATTTTTTTAATTTTATTTTTTTATTAACTTTTTAAACAGTTCTGGCTTTTAGCAATTTAAAGTCCATATTTTATTGCATTTCTTGTCTAAGTTAATCACTGAAAATTAAATCTAGTAAATAAGCTATGTTACTTCGAGAAATATCACAAAATAAGGTGAAAATAATAAAAGAGTAAGCTTATAACACACAACATCCGTCTTCATGCTCAATAAGAAATTTTTGGCAATGCTTTCTTTGATGATTTAGTCTTCTTTGAGTTAAAAAGAAAACTTGACTTTTAAAGGTTTTATCATTTTTATGAGTTTTTCCCAGATATATTTTTTCTATTTTAAAGGTTGAAACTGGTCTCTAAGCAATGGTGAGGAATATTTTCTAAAACTAAATTTATCTGTGAATTGATACTGTATATAAAAAGCTCTCAAAGTTATATCATAGAAAATATTTTGGGGTCCAAGGAACAGAGCTACACACGTGCTGTAACTGGTGAATCGATGAGGGCACTAAGAAAGATGGCTCTCAAGGCATTAGGAATTATATTTTAATTCTCAATCATGGTGTTACACTGGAATCATTTAGAAAAGGTTTTAAGAGTACTGATACCTGTGATTTGATTCCTGGAATTCTGATTTTAAGGTTTTGGAATGGGCCTTTGGTATAGGTTCTCTTTTTTTTAAACTTTTAACTTTTTTTGGCTGTGCCACATGTCACATGGAATTTTAGTTCCTTGACCAGTGATGAAACCCATGTTTCTGCATTGGAAGTGGGGAGTCTTAACCACTGGACTGCCAAGGAAGTCCTGATGTAGATTCTTTTTAAGCCCCACCCCCAGGTTATTGAACATTCCCATTTCAATATGGGAAATGTCTAAAGGTGCTGGGAAGTTCACAGTCATATGTCTAAAGAACAGATAAGTCAGTTAAAAATAGTTGAGTCACCTACTTATGTGGCTGGTGGAAATTATTTTAATAAGATGTGACTATAAGACCTCCTTGATTTGCTAGGTACTTTGAGTAGAACAAAATCTCACCTTCTCTTTCTTATGAAAAGTTTGCCCCAAAAGCTGTCACTTGGTCCCAATAAGTGACATCACTGCTGCAGCCATGCTGCTGCTGCTGCTGCTAAGACACTTCAGTCGTGTCCGACTCTGTGTGACCCCATAGATGGCAGCCCACCAGGCTCTGCCATCCCTGGGATTCTCCAGGCAAGAACACCGGAGTGGGTTGCCATTTCCTTCTCCAATGCATGAAAGTGAAAAGTGAAAGTGAAGTCACTGAGTCGTGTCCAAGTTGTCCAAGTCATTTCCCCTTTTCCCTGTCCTCCAGTACCCATCCAAAGGCATGGTTGAACCTCCCTGTAGACTTTGGTCTTATAAATATCCCTCTATTCCTCTCAGCTTCTCTATCAGCCCTGCTCTATCCTACCTCACATGCAGTTCCTCCTTTCTGGTCGCTCAGCATTCTGTGACCATCCACACCCCCTGCATCCATCTTCTATCCTTCAATCAGAGATGCTTTTAAAAACACATATGAACACATGTACACCTGTGGTGGATTCATGTTGATGTATGGCAAAACCAATACAATATTGTAAAGTAATTAGCCTTCAATTAAAATAAATAAATTAAAAATGCATGTCATTGAAGGATATTGAGGTAGCTTGACTTTAAACAACAACAAAATAGAATATAAATGAACATTTGTTTATCCAAAAACTAAAAATCATGTTTTTAGTTAAAAAAAAATGGAGATTCTTGGAAATATTGTGCAACTTAATATCTTTTTTAAAGCAATGCTTAAAGACCTTTCAGCCTAGAAGGGTATCTGAATGAACTTCTGTATTTGGTTAACTAAGGAAATGGCAACCCACTCCAGTATTCTGGCCTGGAAAATCCCATGGATGGAGCCTGGTAGGCTATAGTCCATGGGGTCGCAAAGAGTCGGATACGACTGAGCGCCTTCACCCACTCAATAAGGAAAACTAGGGCTTCGCTGGTAGGTCAGTGGCAAAGAACCTGCGTGCAATGCAGGAGACACGTGTTCCTGTCTCTTATACACATCTAATGATGTATGGCAAAACCAATACAATATTGTAAAGTAATTAGCCTTCAATTAAAATAAATAAATTAAAAATGCATGTCATTGAAGGATATTGAGGTAGCTTGACTTTAAACAACAACAAAATAGAATATAAATGAACATTTGTTTATCCAAAAACTAAAAATCATGTTTTTAGTTAAAAAAAAATGGAGATTCTTGGAAATATTGTGCAACTTAATATCTTTTTTAAAGCAATGCTTAAAGACCTTTCAGCCTAGAAGGGTATCTGAATGAACTTCTGTATTTGGTTAACTAAGGAAATGGCAACCCACTCCAGTATTCTGGCCTGGAAAATCCCATGGATGGAGCCTGGTAGGCTATAGTCCATGGGGTCGCAAAGAGTCGGATACGACTGAGCGCCTTCACCCACTCAATAAGGAAAACTAGGGCTTCGCTGGTAGGTCAGTGGCAAAGAACCTGCGTGCAATGCAGGAGACACGTGTTCGATCCTTGGGTAGGAAAGATCCCCTGGAGATGGAAATGGCAACTTACTCCAGTATTCTTGCCTGGGAAAATTCCATGGACAAAGGAGCCTAGCAGGCTACAGTCCATGGGCTCACAAAGGAGCCAAACAAAAACAAAGGAAAAACTAAGCACTGCTGCTGCTGCTGCTGAGTCACTTCAGTCGTGTCCGACTCTGTGTGACTCCATAGACGGCAGCCCACCAGGCTCCCCCATCCCTGGGATTCTCCAGGCAAGAATACTGGAATGGGTTGCCATTTCCTTCTCCAATGCATGAAAGGGTAAAGTGAAAGTGAAGTCGCTCAGTCTGTCCGACTGTTAGCGACCCCATGGACTGCAGCCCACCAGGCTACTCCGTCCATTGGATTTTCCAGGCAAGAGTACTGGGGTGGGGTGCCATTGCCTTCCCCAAACTAAGCACTGGAAACATGCAACCGATAGAAGCAAGGAGAGTAAGAGGTCTGTTCCTCCCACCCCCAGCTTTTATAAACTTTTAGATGTATTTAGAATAAATAGCTTGGAAAAAGGAGCAAGTCCTTGCTGAGTTCTTTGCCCATGTTATGAGTCACCATCATTGGAGGGTTCCTTTAAACTCAGCTTCTGAAATCTTGCCTCCCTTCAAGGGCATCATTAACCATTGTTTTATTTCTGCTCTTATTTCCTGTCCCCAAATGAGGTTTGGCTACACTTTGATGTTTGACTTGTTAGCTCTGACCATGTAGTTTAGAAGAAATTTTAGAAACCTCTGGTCTGCCCCCGGTGTGGCTGTTGCTATGAATACCACTCACTCAGTCAGTTCAGCTGCTCAGTCGTGTCCGACTACTTTCTTTTATTTCTTGTTACNAAATTATCTTTAACTATAATTCATTTTTAAACATATTTTACCAGGCTTCCTTAATGCTTTACCAACACTAATAAAAACTCAGTTCAGCCGCTCAGTTGTGTCCAACTCTTTGCAACCCCATGAACTGTAGCACACCAGGCTTCCCTGTCCATCACCAACTTCTCAAACTCATGTCCGTGGTGTTGGTGATGCCATCCAACCATCTCATCCTCTGTCGTCCCTTTCTCCTCCTGCCTTCAATCTTTCCCAGGATCGGGGGCTTTTCAGATGAGTCAGTTCTTCGCATCAGGTGGCCAAAGTACTGGAGCTTCAGTTTCAGCATGAGTCCTTCCAATGAATATTCAGGACTGATTTCCTTTAGGATTGACTGGTTTGATTTCCTTACAGTTAGTGTGATTTTATATAATTTCTTTGAAGTAGATAAGAGGTCATTTATAAAACTAAAGTGGGGAGAATATAAACATCTATTGGATGAGTATAAAAATACAGAGCAAATCAGTAATGAAAGTGGCTAACAGTCTGAGAAGTCTTGAGAGATAACGTCTTATCCACTTCTTATATTTCACTGTAATGTAAATATTAGAAGTTTGTTCTCTCAGATCTACTAAGAAAAAAAAATCAATTGCAAAAGATCACGGAACAAGGTAGAAAAGGGACCTAAGCTAAGAGCCCAAGTGTACTGGCAGAGTTGCCTGCTTTGCTTCATGGGGTAATTAGAAATGACTGATTCCCTGCAACACCTGCAGGGTGCAGTTTGCTCCTAGAGACCAGCAGATGGTCCAGCCCTGGTTTAATGCTTAGAATTATCAGGGGAGTGTCAGTAAACGCAGTTGCCTAGAACACACCTGAGGGTCCCTAAAGGGTAGGCTCAGATATCCATTAAAAAAAAAAAAAATCACTATCCTACGCTAACATATGATTTTAATGCTCAGTGATTAGGTGTTGGCTGATCATTGGGAACCATTTGTTTTCATTGTTTGTAATTGCTAACGTGGACCTGGTATTCAAATCACCTCTAAATTTGAGTCTCATATTCAGAAGCAGGTGTAGAAAACAGAAAAAAAACAAAAACAAAAACAGAAGAAAAACCCACGCCCTTAACCATGTTGAATAACTAGATCGGATTCTGAAATGGAGGGAGTTGCAAGGCACAGTCCCTTTTTCTTTTACTTCTTATGAAGGTGTGAATTCCCAAGAGTTATATTTTATTCTTGAAAAAGAAAATGGAGCAGATGAATAAGGAACATGGGAGTTGGGGGTACCGCTTAAAGGGTTAGAGAAACTGTTATTGGCCTGTGTGCTTTGAAGTTGCACCCCCATGGACAGGGAGCCTGCCCAATTTTAGGCAATAGTAAGCTGTCTTTGAATGAAGAAACAACTCTGGACTGTATCAGAGAAAAGAGACTGTTTCTCTGATTTTTGAGGGTGCTGCTTTATTTTGCTGTTATTAATTTATTCCCTCGTTTGAAAGTTTGCAAACATAAAGTCATATAGTAAAGGGCTGCTAAAGTCTGTCTCCTTTACACTTAACCACAGTGCAACCTCCTCTCTAGATTGACAAGTGTGTATGGAAACATTTTGAAAACCAACGATAATGCAAACATATTATTAGCCTTCGTTATCTACATGTCAGTCTCTCCTTGCTAGTGTTCACTCATTCATCTCTATTTCCAACATCTAGCTCCTAATAAGCACTTAATAAATGAATGACATTATTAAAAAAGGGAAGGAAAAAAACACTGACAGATTAAAACTGAAGGCTTTCTTTCTGCAAATATATGCCCCTCCCCATGAGATACTGTGTAGCTTTAAAAATCTTTTTCCTGCAAAGGCAGAAACAGAGCTTATATTTTTGTATCAAATTAAATGGAACTGTATGATTGTGTGGTTTTATTTAAGTCTTTATGATGTACCTGGATGTTTTCAACATCAGTGTTTAAACATTATCCTCAGTTTCTAACCACTGAAGGATAGTTTGTAGTATCCACATAATGACATTTTTATGGTGATTTCCCTATCGAATGGGCATTTTGTTTTGTTTCTTTGTTTTTGTATCTGGTGTCTGACACTTCTATAAAATAGATTCCTAGAAACGGTCCTGATTCTAAAAGCACATGTAGTTTTTTGATGTGATGCCAAACTGCCCTTGAAAAGAGCCTGTCTCAGTATCTGTCATCTTAATAGTGTGTGATAATACCTACTCCCACATCCCACCAGCCTGGGTACCATTAAACTTCTTTCTTGTGTTAAATCACATTTAGTGGAGAAAATGACATTTATTGTTACTTTACATTTGTTACTGTATACTTTCTGAACACTGCACCTAAGTCCAAAATATATACTGTAGTATAAATGGCAAGTAAGGTATTTGATTAACTATTTATCAAACTGCTGTTCTGTTTCTATTTTTTTTAATTTCTGTTAAAGTATAATTTTTATATATAAAAGTATATTTTCTATATATCATAATTTATATAACTGTTATTCTATTGTTGAGCATTTAATGTCTTTTCAATGCCTTACAAAAATCTCAGCTGTGAAAAACGCCTGTACACGTGTTTTTTTCTCTTCTTTATGAATAATTTATTACAATAAATTCCAGTTAGTGATATTGTATTACTGGGTCAAAGGTTTAACTTTTTATGACTCGATAAAGATTGTTAAATTGTTTTGATATCATTTTTTATGATCAGCAAGATCATATTACTACTGTAATAGATTCTTGACTAACTTTCTGAAGAATGTTAGGTTTATTATTCTAAATTTATATAACTTGTATAAGTTTACTTTTATAAATTTTACTTTGTGGATTATATACAGAGAATGCTGAGATATGTATTTATATTTTCCATGTTTAAAAATGCCCACTTTATAATGCTAACTGAAAGCAACAGGATACACAATGAGGTATAAATTAAATATATCAAATTATATATACCTCAACAATGGATAATGTTAATTTTTATGCCTTTTTGTTTTTTTCCTAATTAATCACAGTGTGTATTATACCTGGGCTGAATGTCTGTCATATATTTTTGAGGTCAAAAGATCTGTCTCTTTCTTTTAGGAAATTTACCAGTGGTGTGGATCCTCTTGCAACAAGTATGAGCGTCTGAAGGCCAGCCAGGTTGCCACTGGCATTCGGGACAATGAAAGGAAAGGAAGATCTCAGCTAATTGTGGTAGAAGAAGGGAGTGAACCATCAGAGCTTATACAGGTATTATGAGTTGTGTGGATTTTTAAAAGCTTGCCACTCTAAGCTGTATGTGTGAGCCTGTGTGTTAGATTTAATAACATCTCTGATAAGTTCAGATTAGGTAAGAGGATATATCAGAGTTTTCTAAGACATGGTAGTAGGAGAATAGAGTATCACGAATGTTTTTTCCCACCATTGGAATGACTATCAAAGGAAGCCTTGTTCCCTATCTTCTGTGATATTCAAGGACTGATAGGTAGGCAACACCTTTGAGATTGACTGTAAGAAAATATTTTGGAAGAAAAACAATATTTGAGCTTCTCAACTTTTTTTAATGTAGTGATTTTTTCAATTTTAAAATTAATTATTTCATTAAAAGAATGAAATAAAGTCTTATACCAGGTGATTCAATACACCAATATTTTAAACATTGCAGTCATTTAAAACTAAGATTTATAGTATAGGTAAGGCACTTATAATTTTAGTATAGTTGTTAAATTAACATGAATTATCTGTATGGCTCTTTACATCTCTGTCATTTACTTAATCAGTATACCAGTCCTGAACATTTAGTTGTGAATAGTTTTTCCCTTTTAAGACAATTACAGTGAGTACCTGAGTCTATATATTGTATATATTCCCTTAAATAAGATTGTCAGTCAAAGGATGTAATCATATTCAACTCTCTAAATACGTGTTGGTAAATTGATTCCCATTCATTTATTTAACAAATATATATTGAATTCCTATATGAGCTAGGCCCTAAATATTTGTACCAATTGCTGCTTCCTTGCATAAATACTGTGTTCCTTCATGACTTTACAGAGCCCTGTTAGCATTTCCTATCATAGTACCATTTTCCCACTTTTCTCTTTGAGTTTTCATTTCTCTAATTTCCTAGGATATTATAACTTTTCCCCAAAGATTTTAGCCATTTGCATTTAATTTTTCTAAAGACAGTTTTATAAACATATATTTTAAATATTTTTTATTTAGAGCAATTTAATGCATTAGAGTTACCTGATCCAATGCTAGGCTACATAATCCAGAAAATGAAAATTATATAATGGAATCACTTTATTGATTATAGTGTCTTAAACTTTTTTACTTTAATCACTAAACAAATTTTCACATTAATGTTTTGGAAATAATTTGAATTCAATGGGAAGATAATCTCAGGATAATGCTAAGAGAAAGGATAGGCTGTAAAATTTTATGTGTAATATTATCTTAATATGAAAGTTTATATCATATAGCTATATATTCATATATACATTTATATCTGGAAAGAAATATGATGAAATATTACCAACATTATCAATAATATCGTTGACTCTGGATATATGGCTTCTTATTAGTTCTTCATTTGTGTTTTCAAATTTTATTATAATGGATTCCTTTTACAATCAGAGAAAAAAGACCATCTGAAAAAATAAAATTAGGAATGGCTTACCTGGGTTTTCAATAGTCAAAATTACATTACTAATAAATTAGACCTTGAAACTACTTACAGCAAATTCTTGATCTTTTCGTATTTTTTAAAGACCTCTCTTGTGGAAATGTGACCATCATTTAAGTTATCTAATTCTCATATTGAGAAGCGAAAGCCTATAATAAGATGTATTTTTAATTGATTGTAACCCCTTGTTTCAATAGCTATCTTTTGATAGCAGTGGCCCCTGGAACACAACTGGTCCTTGCCGGGAGCTGGAGGGAGTGTTGCATTAACTGTCAGGCTAGCTTCTCCATGTCGTCTTGGCACTCCCTTAAACTCTCATTGTCTCTGGTTCCTCATTAGTAAAGTGAAGGTTAGACAAAGTGGCTTCTTGGGTCCCGTTAGGTTCCAACGACCTGTGATTCCACATGTTTAATTACCAGTCACTTTAGTCTGTTCCAGAGAATGAAGCTGCTGAGGCTGAGGGCCTTAACTGTGCATATGTAATTTTGATGTCTTTGCTTGTTGGATTTCATTCAAAGTTCTTGAGAAATAAACCCTTAAGTATGACTGTATGACGCTGTTAAATTAAAACAAGGTAATGCAAATCTGAGGGAAAAATTTTGTAAAAATGTAACTGATTTTAAAATATTAGAGATAGGAATAAGGGACACACTGTTTAGTATAAAAATGCTTTGTCTGTGCTTTTGGGGATCTTTGTTTTCTAAAAAACCTCCTAGAAAATGCCTACTTTGTTTCTATTTAGTACATTCAATGTATACTGCGTTATGATTGACAGTTCTCACAACTGATCTGAACTGAGTTTTCAGTGGAAGCCTTCTTTTTTTGTTAAGAAGCATTCAGTGGGAAGTTTTGTTTTTAGAAATGTTCTTTTGTAGCTTGATATCCTGGGTAAGCACTTGTTGGATGAATTAAGTATGCACTTACGATAAACTAGTTTGACTTTTAGGCCTTCTTAATGTTGTACCTGTAACAATAGAATTCAGAAAGTTCATGAACTTGGTTGGGAAAAAAATCACAGTTTCATTTTCACTAACTTCTTCATGAAAAATTTCTCCAGTTGTGAATGTAGTTAAGAAACCACAGTAGCATGAGCAGAACCTGCTATAGGTATTGCAGACAACTTCAAAATATCATTTATGCTTATTACTATTTGGTAATTATGGCAGTTATTAGATTTGCTAGTCAATAATATTATGTAATGAGTATATGAAGGAGCTTATTTACTACTTTATCATGTTTGTTTTTTTAACATATATTTTTATTTTTGATGGTTGTATTCTAATGTAATTGGTTTTCATTGTAATAGTATTTTATTTTAAACATTTAAAAAATACATTCATTAGTAGGGGTTCACAGATTTGGCAAAAATGGTCCAAAGTGGTCCATAGCACAGGGACAAAAAAAGGTTACCTTGTTTAAGATGATGGAATGCCACTTTTTTTTTTTTAATCATTGGGAACCATTTGTTTTCATTGTTTGTAATTGCTAACGTGGACCTGGTATTCAAATCACCTCTAAATTTGAGTCTCATATTCAGAAGCAGGTGTAGAAAACAGAAAAAAAACAAAAACAAAAACAGAAGAAAAACCCACGCCCTTAACCATGTTGAATAACTAGATCGGATTCTGAAATGGAGGGAGTTGCAAGGCACAGTCCCTTTTTCTTTTACTTCTTATGAAGGTGTGAATTCCCAAGAGTTATATTTTATTCTTGAAAAAGAAAATGGAGCAGATGAATAAGGAACATGGGAGTTGGGGGTACCGCTTAAAGGGTTAGAGAAACTGTTATTGGCCTGTGTGCTTTGAAGTTGCACCCCCATGGACAGGGAGCCTGCCCAATTTTAGGCAATAGTAAGCTGTCTTTGAATGAAGAAACAACTCTGGACTGTATCAGAGAAAAGAGACTGTTTCTCTGATTTTTGAGGGTGCTGCTTTATTTTGCTGTTATTAATTTATTCCCTCGTTTGAAAGTTTGCAAACATAAAGTCATATAGTAAAGGGCTGCTAAAGTCTGTCTCCTTTACACTTAACCACAGTGCAACCTCCTCTCTAGATTGACAAGTGTGTATGGAAACATTTTGAAAACCAACGATAATGCAAACATATTATTAGCCTTCGTTATCTACATGTCAGTCTCTCCTTGCTAGTGTTCACTCATTCATCTCTATTTCCAACATCTAGCTCCTAATAAGCACTTAATAAATGAATGACATTATTAAAAAAGGGAAGGAAAAAAACACTGACAGATTAAAACTGAAGGCTTTCTTTCTGCAAATATATGCCCCTCCCCATGAGATACTGTGTAGCTTTAAAAATCTTTTTCCTGCAAAGGCAGAAACAGAGCTTATATTTTTGTATCAAATTAAATGGAACTGTATGATTGTGTGGTTTTATTTAAGTCTTTATGATGTACCTGGATGTTTTCAACATCAGTGTTTAAACATTATCCTCAGTTTCTAACCACTGAAGGATAGTTTGTAGTATCCACATAATGACATTTTTATGGTGATTTCCCTATCGAATGGGCATTTTGTTTTGTTTCTTTGTTTTTGTATCTGGTGTCTGACACTTCTATAAAATAGATTCCTAGAAACGGTCCTGATTCTAAAAGCACATGTAGTTTTTTGATGTGATGCCAAACTGCCCTTGAAAAGAGCCTGTCTCAGTATCTGTCATCTTAATAGTGTGTGATAATACCTACTCCCACATCCCACCAGCCTGGGTACCATTAAACTTCTTTCTTGTGTTAAATCACATTTAGTGGAGAAAATGACATTTATTGTTACTTTACATTTGTTACTGTATACTTTCTGAACACTGCACCTAAGTCCAAAATATATACTGTAGTATAAATGGCAAGTAAGGTATTTGATTAACTATTTATCAAACTGCTGTTCTGTTTCTATTTTTTTTAATTTCTGTTAAAGTATAATTTTTATATATAAAAGTATATTTTCTATATATCATAATTTATATAACTGTTATTCTGTTGTTGAGCATTTAATGTCTTTTCAATGCCTTACAAAAATCTCAGCTGTGAAAAACGCCTGTACACGTGTTTTTTTCTCTTCTTTATGAATAATTTATTACAATAAATTCCAGTTAGTGATATTGTATTACTGGGTCAAAGGTTTAACTTTTTATGACTCGATAAAGATTGTTAAATTGTTTTGATATCATTTTTTATGATCAGCAAGATCATATTACTACTGTAATAGATTCTTGACTAACTTTCTGAAGAATGTTAGGTTTATTATTCTAAATTTATATAACTTGTATAAGTTTACTTTTATAAATTTTACTTTGNACTCGATAAAGATTGTGAAATTGCTTTACAAAAGTGATATCATTTTTTATGATCAGCAAGATCATATTACTACTGTAATAGATTCTTGACTAACTTTCTGAAGAATGTTAGGTTTATTATTCTAAATTTATATAACTTGTATAAGTTTACTTTTATAAATTTTACTTTGTGGATTATATACAGAGAATGCTGAGATATGTATTTATATTTTCCATGTTTAAAAATGCCCACTTTATAATGCTAACTGAAAGCAACAGGATACACAATGAGGTATAAATTAAATATATCAAATTATATATACCTCAACAATGGATAATGTTAATTTTTATGCCTTTTTGTTTTTTTCCTAATTAATCACAGTGTGTATTATACCTGGGCTGAATGTCTGTCATATATTTTTGAGGTCAAAAGATCTGTCTCTTTCTTTTAGGAAATTTACCAGTGGTGTGGATCCTCTTGCAACAAGTATGAGCGTCTGAAGGCCAGCCAGGTTGCCACTGGCATTCGGGACAATGAAAGGAAAGGAAGATCTCAGCTAATTGTGGTAGAAGAAGGGAGTGAACCATCAGAGCTTATACAGGTATTATGAGTTGTGTGGATTTTTAAAAGCTTGCCACTCTAAGCTGTATGTGTGAGCCTGTGTGTTAGATTTAATAACATCTCTGATAAGTTCAGATTAGGTAAGAGGATATATCAGAGTTTTCTAAGACATGGTAGTAGGAGAATAGAGTATCACGAATGTTTTTTCCCACCATTGGAATGACTATCAAAGGAAGCCTTGTTCCCTATCTTCTGTGATATTCAAGGACTGATAGGTAGGCAACACCTTTGAGATTGACTGTAAGAAAATATTTTGGAAGAAAAACAATATTTGAGCTTCTCAACTTTTTTTAATGTAGTGATTTTTTCAATTTTAAAATTAATTATTTCATTAAAAGAATGAAATAAAGTCTTATACCAGGTGATTCAATACACCAATATTTTAAACATTGCAATCATTTAAAACTAAGATTTATAGTATAGGTAAGGCACTTATAATTTTAGTATAGTTGTTAAATTAACATGAATTATCTGTATGGCTCTTTACATCTCTGTCATTTACTTAATCAGTATACCAGTCCTGAACATTTAGTTGTGAATAGTTTTTCCCTTTTAAGACAATTACAGTGAGTACCTGAGTCTATATATTGTATATATTCCCTTAAATAAGATTGTCAGTCAAAGGATGTAATCATATTCAACTCTCTAAATACGTGTTGGTAAATTGATTCCCATTCATTTATTTAACAAATATATATTGAATTCCTATATGAGCTAGGCCCTAAATATTTGTACCAATTGCTGCTTCCTTGCATAAATACTGTGTTCCTTCATGACTTTACAGAGCCCTGTTAGCATTTCCTATCATAGTACCATTTTCCCACTTTTCTCTTTGAGTTTTCATTTCTCTAATTTCCTAGGATATTATAACTTTTCCCCAAAGATTTTAGCCATTTGCATTTAATTTTTCTAAAGACAGTTTTATAAACATATATTTTAAATATTTTTTATTTAGAGCAATTTAATGCATTAGAGTTACCTGATCCAATGCTAGGCTACATAATCCAGAAAATGAAAATTATATAATGGAATCACTTTATTGATTATAGTGTCTTAAACTTTTTTACTTTAATCACTAAACAAATTTTCACATTAATGTTTTGGAAATAATTTGAATTCAATGGGAAGATGATCTCAGGATAATGCTAAGAGAAAGGATAGGCTGTAAAATTTTATGTGTAATATTATCTTAATATGAAAGTTTATATCATATAGCTATATATTCATATATACATTTATATCTGGAAAGAAATATGATGAAATATTACCAACATTATCAATAATATCGTTGACTCTGGATATATGGCTTCTTATTAGTTCTTCTTCATTTGTGTTTTCAAATTTTATTATAATGGATTCCTTTTACAATCAGAGAAAAAAGACCATCTGAAAAAATAAAATTAGGAATGGCTTACCTGGGTTTTCAATAGTCAAAATTACATTACTAATAAATTAGACCTTGAAACTACTTACAGCAAATTCTTGATCTTTTCGTATTTTTTAAAGACCTCTCTTGTGGAAATGTGACCATCATTTAAGTTATCTAATTCTCATATTGAGAAGCAAAAGCCTATAATAAGATGTATTTTTAATTGATTGTAACCCCTTGTTTCAATAGCTATCTTTTGATAGCAGTGGCCCCTGGAACACAACTGGTCCTTGCCGGGAGCTGGAGGGAGTGTTGCATTAACTGTCAGGCTAGCTTCTCCATGTCGTCTTGGCACTCCCTTAAACTCTCATTGTCTCTGGTTCCTCATTAGTAAAGTGAAGGTTAGACAAAGTGGCTTCTTGGGTCCCGTTAGGTTCCAACGACCTGTGATTCCACATGTTTAATTACCAGTCACTTTAGTCTGTTCCAGAGAATGAAGCTGCTGAGGCTGAGGGCCTTAACTGTGCATATGTAATTTTGATGTCTTTGCTTGTTGGATTTCATTCAAAGTTCTTGAGAAGTAAACCCTTAAGTATGACTGTATGATGCTGTTAAATTAAAACAAGGTAATGCAAATCTGAGGGAAAAATTTTGTAAAAATGTAACTGATTTTAAAATATTAGAGATAGGAATAAGGGACACACTGTTTAATATAAAAATGCTTTGTCTGTGCTTTTGGGGATCTTTGTTTTCTAAAAAACCTCCTAGAAAATGCCTACTTTGTTTCTATTTAGTACATTCAATGTATACTGCGTTATGATTGACAGTTCTCACAACTGATCTGAACTGAGTTTTCAGTGGAAGCCTTCTTTTTTTGTTAAGAAGCATTCAGTGGGAAGTTTTGTTTTTAGAAATGTTCTTTTGTAGCTTGATATCCTGGGTAAGCACTTGTTGGATGAATTAAGTATGCACTTACGATAAACTAGTTTGACTTTTAGGCCTTCTTAATGTTGTACCTGTAACAATAGAATTCAGAAAGTTCATGAACTTGGTTGGGAAAAAAATCACAGTTTCATTTTCACTAACTTCTTCATGAAAAATTTCTCCAGTTGTGAATGTAGTTAAGAAACCACAGTAGCATGAGCAGAACCTGCTATAGGTATTGCAGACAACTTCAAAATATCATTTATGCTTATTACTATTTGGTAATTATGGCAGTTATTAGATTTGCTAGTCAATAATATTATGTAATGAGTATATGAAGGAGCTTATTTACTACTTTATCATGTTTGTTTTTTTAACATATATTTTTATTTTTGATGGTTGTATTCTAATGTAATTGGTTTTCATTGTAATAGTATTTTATTTTAAACATTTAAAAAATACATTCATTAGTAGGGGTTCACAGATTTGGCAAAAATGGTCCAAAGTGGTCCATAGCACAGGGACAAAAAAAGGTTACCTTGTTTAAGATGATGGAATGCCACTTTTTTTTTTTTTTTCTGAGATTCTAATGCAACTGTTTACTTTGCTAGAGGATTCTAAAAAATCTTTCAGAATATCTTCTAAAATTGATCTTTTAAGTGACTCATTTTTAATGAGAATTTTAAAGTTATTTCCCAAAATTTTTAAAGTCTATATATGAAGGTTGGTAATGGCTTGAACTCAAGAACTTTTCAACCAATTAAATGATGCAATTGTCATGACTCCATATTCAATGCTGAATTTTTGGAACATGTCTTTGTAACACATTCAAGTGATCAACACAGAAAATAATGAAAAGTAATTTTTCTGAGAGTCTTTTGAAAAATTGATGTTTATTTAGAGGTGGTTCAACTATCTGTTGATCACAGTATTGTAATATGTTCACACTGTTTTCATATGGCTTACCTCTAGGATGATCATAGTTATAATCCTTTAAAACCAAACACATTGGAGAGTAACGGGGGGCGCTAACCAGACAGGACATCGCATGCATTAACAAGAACCATCTGGGGAAACAGGATGTGTAGTCAGCCTCTTCTCTGTATCTTCAGCACTTTTAAAAGTCATATGCCTAAATAATGAAAGTGATACTATAGGCAGAACTAATTAAAGCCTGTAACTAGGGTCACATTTCTTCTGTGCTGGTTTTCTCCTCTTTGTAAGCATATTTACCATGAAAAGCTGCATATAAATTANGGTCAGCCTCTTCTCTGTATCTTCAGCACTTTTAAAAGTCATATGCCTAAATAATGAAAGTGATACTATAGGCAGAACTAATTAAAGCCTGTAACTAGGGTCGCATTTCTTCTGTGCTGGTTTTCTCCTCTTTGTAAGCATATTTACCATGAAAAGCTGCATATAAATTATGTAAAGCTTTTTTTCTTCGTCTTTTTTCTTTTCCTATTTAAAATAATCAGTGAATGTGAAGGAAAATCAAATATCTCACTAGCCCGAAGGTCTCAAACTTTCTTTGTTGGTTCTACTCATTCTCTAAACATCAGGAGGGAGGAAGAATAGTGAAGATGAATAATTTATCAGTATGTTTTATAGACTTTCATTTTTAAAAAGATGGTATCTTGCTATCTATAGGGTAGATAGCAGAAAGAAGGAGCAAGTAGTTTGAAACAACAGCTAAGCAACTAACCTGGAAAGAGTGTTTCTCAGTGTAATTTAATGAACTTGTTTAGCCCATAATCACTGTATATGCTAGAGGAGGAATCCTGGCAGTAAAAATACTACAGGGAGATTATGAACAGATGCTGTGTTGTTGAACTGTTAGATTTCTTGCTTCTCTGAAAAGCAATGAGGCTCCCTAGAAACTCACATGTACAATCATTGTTTTAAATTTTGGATTAAAAGAGAAAACTGGAAAGAAAACTTAGAATGTCATATGATATTTCAGTCAATCAGTGTTTATTGATCACCAGGTTGGTTCCCAATCAAGTTCAGAGGCTCTATTTTATTGTCTGATTGAGAAGATAAGCATGCACTGAATCTAAAACATAGTCCAAGCCTAGGAACAGATTGTAGGGTCCTCAAAGCTGGAAAGCATGGTCAGAGTGATACCATCAGAAGTTGAAAGATTTCTCATAATAAAACCTATGTATTTTATATTGCTATTTTTTTAAATTTATTTTTTGAAGTATAGATGATTTACAGTGTTGTGTTAATTTCTGCTGTACAGCAAAGTGATTCACGTATATGTAGATTTTTTTCATATTCTTTCCAATATCACAGGATATTGGATATAGTTCCCTATATACAGTAGGACCTTGTAGTTTATCCATTCTGTATATAGTAGTTTGCATCTGCTAACCCCAAATTCCCAATACATCCCTCCCAAACTTATGTATTTTAAACTGCATGAAAATAGCATATAAGATAATCTCTAGAGGGTCTCCCCATATAGTAATTATGTTCATCTTATTATAAGTCATAATTGCTTGAAAATTAGAAAATTTATTCAGTCATTCTTTTGACAAGTTGATTAGATATTCATGATGGATATTTATACTTAAGATCTGAGTATCTTGTAAGTAAAATCTAGAGTTGAATTATAGAGGTATTTCTTAAATTATCCTTTAGAGATGTCTGTTTAGACAAAGAGTAAAATTTTAGTTCCATTTCTCCAAAGTACTTTGCCCAGTGAAATCTGTATCTTAATTATGATGCTACACTAAATTCCTTGAGGGCAAGGAACTGCCTTATTATCTGCGTAACCTTCACAGCTCTAACTCATTGCTCGTTAATATGAAGATAATACAATTAACTGGGAACTTTAAGGTACTAGGTAACCGATTACATTTGTGTCCCTCTTGCATAGAGGATAGTATTGCTTTAAAAACTTTCCTGTGTTTTAGATGATAGTGTTGGCAAAGATATGAAGAAAGCCATATGACTGGTTAACTTTTAAAACTGACAACATTGATATAGGAGCAGTTAGTGTTTAGATAAGCATACTCTATATATTCTGCTAGTCTTCTTTCTAGAAATCAGTTGTTACAACTTACCTCCTGGAAAGTGATAACCGAGTCTTGAGCTTATCTGCCTCCCCGTGTATTAGGTAGACTGTATGTTCTCCATGTGAGAATACCTAGTACAGGGAGAAATAGATAGCTGATGTCTAAAACTGTTCATTCTGTGAAAGCGCAGGTCCCCAGGAGCTACATTTGGGTCTTGCCATCTGTAAAATCTTCCTTCCCAGGTCCAGTCACTTCNAATTTATCAGTATGTTTTATAGACTTTCATTTTTAAAAAGATGGTATCTTGCTATCTATAGGGTAGATAGCAGAAAGAAGGAGCAAGTAGTTTGAAACAACAGCTAAGCAACTAACCTGGAAAGAGTGTTTCTCAGTGTAATTTAATGAACTTGTTTAGCCCATAATCACTGTATATGCTAGAGAAGGAATCCTGGCAGTAAAAATACTACAGGGAGATTATGAACAGATGCTGTGTTGTTGAACTGTTAGATTTCTTGCTTCTCTGAAAAGCAATGAGGCTCCCTAGAAACTCACATGTACAATCATTGTTTTAAATTTTGGATTAAAAGAGAAAACTGGAAAGAAAACTTAGAATGTCATATGATATTTCAGTCAATCAGTGTTTATTGATCACCAGGTTGGTTCCCAATCAAGTTCAGAGGCTCTATTTTATTGTCTGATTGAGAAGATAAGCATGCACTGAATCTAAAACATAGTCCAAGCCTAGGAACAGATTGTAGGGTCCTCAAAGCTGGAAAGCATGGTCAGAGTGATACCATCAGAAGTTGAAAGATTTCTCATAATAAAACCTATGTATTTTATATTGCTATTTTTTTAAATTTATTTTTTGAAGTATAGATGATTTACAGTGTTGTGTTAATTTCTGCTATACAGCAAAGTGATTCACGTATATGTAGATTTTTTTCATATTCTTTCCAATATCACAGGATATTGGATATAGTTCCCTATATACAGTAGGACCTTGTAGTTTATCCATTCTGTATATAGTAGTTTGCATCTGCTAACCCCAAATTCCCAATACATCCCTCCCAAACTTATGTATTTTAAACTGCATGAAAATAGCATATAAGATAATCTCTAGAGGGTCTCCCCATATAGTAATTATGTTCATCTTATTATAAGTCATAATTGCTTGAAAATTAGAAAATTTATTCAGTCATTCTTTTGACAAGTTGATTAGATATTCATGATGGATATTTATACTTAAGATCTGAGTATCTTGTAAGTAAAATCTAGAGTTGAATTATAGAGGTATTTCTTAAATTATCCTTTAGAGATGTCTGTTTAGACAAAGAGTAAAATTTTAGTTCCATTTCTCCAAAGTACTTTGCCCAGTGAAATCTGTATCTTAATTATGATGCTACACTAAATTCCTTGAGGGCAAGGAACTGCCTTATTATCTGCGTAACCTTCACAGCTCTAACTCATTGCTCGTTAATATGAAGATAATACAATTAACTGCAAACTTTAAGGTACTAGGTAACCAATTACATTTGTGTCCCTCTTGCATAGAGGATAGTATTGCTTTAAAAACTTTCCTGTGTTTTAGATGATAGTGTTGGCAAAGATATGAAGAAAGCCATATAACTGGTTAACTTTTAAAACTGACAACATTGATATAGGAGCAGTTAGTGTTTAGATAAGCATACTCTATATATTCTGCTAGTCTTCTTTCTAGAAATCAATTGTTACAACTTACCTCCTGGAAAGTGATAACCGAGTCTTGAGCTTATCTGCCTCCCCGTGTATTAGGTAGATTGTATGTTCTCCATGTGAGAATACCTAGTACAGGGAGAAATAGATAGCTGATGTCTAAAACTGTTCATTCTGTGAAAGCGCAGGTCCCCAGGAGCTACATTTGGGTCTTGCCATCTGTAAAATCTTCCTTCCCAGGTCCAGTCACTTCTCCATTTAGTGTTCAGTAAAATTTTACACCGTTTCTATATTTGTTCACTTAGGGTCCAAAACCCTCCTCTCACTCTCTAGCACACATCAGTGCTGGCCACTAACCTTGACCACTTTAAATGGTCACTGTCAATAATCCTGGTGCTGCCTCTCCTGATGTCTGTGTTAAAAGTAATACACTCCATGAACTCTAAGAAACTACAGAGATGTAGGGCTTTATTTTTGAAATCACCCTATATATTTTTCTCCAATACTTTACATTAAAGGCTGGGGTACGAATGTGTCCCAAGGTTGTACAATTTGAATTTACAGAAAGTAAAAGCAGGAATGCTTTTGAATGTTTAATAATCTAAGCACTGGAATAGTCATACATTTTTATTACATGAAGTAAAAGACGAAGAAAAAGCAAGTTAGAATTTGCAAATTTATAATTCTGTTGACATTCCATGAAGCTTCTTTGTGGAAATGTTTGCTTTCATAGCGTAATCTCGAGTTTACTGGATTTATATGGGATTATACTTTAATCTTTTAACTAAAATAATATTGTATATTTGAATCAAGCTTGATCATTTTGAAAGTGATACCACAGAGAGTAGGAGAAACTTTATTTTCTGGGGGGGATTTTTGATTAAATATATCAGCCCCCGTTTGTCTTTGTAGGATAGTGTCAAATGAACCAAAGAAGTGCCACTAAATGGAAATTGGGAGCTATTTTGAAAATCCCCTCATGACAATTTTGGAACAACGAGTATGTAGTATTTTTAAAGGGTCTAAAGATTTATAGGGAAATGGTATAAATAAGAATAAAAATGACGGCTTTCTAGTGTCAGGGAATAAACGTGGGTATTTTGAACTCTTTAAATGTAAAACACAAGACTGTTCTGGGGGTTTGTAACACACACACACACACACTTCACGCATTAAAGTAGTTTCTGTTGCTCTCGTGTGTGCGTGCTCAGCCGTGTCCAGCTCTTTGTGACTCCAGGGACTGTCGCTCGCCAGGCTCCTCTGTCCATGGGATTTCCCAGGAAAGCGTACCAGAGTGGGTTGCCATTTCCTTCTCGGGGGGTCTTCCTGACCCAAGGACTGAACCTGCATCTGCTGCAATGGCAGGCAGATTCTCGACTGTCTGAGCCACCTGGGAAGCACCTCTCACCCTCTTAATCCCTTGTTAGTCACAGCTTTGTGCTTTGCAGGATGGAAATCTGAGTCGCGTAAGTTTGGTCAGTAGGCACAGTCAGCATCTTAACACTAAGAGACAAGGTCTTCCTGACCCAGGGACTGAACCTGCATCTGCTACAATGGCAGGCAGATTCTCGACTGTCTGAGCCACCTGGGAAGCACCTCTCACCCTCTTAATCCCTTGTTAGTCACAACTTTGTGCTTTGCAGGATGGAAATCTGAGTCGCGTAAGTTTGGTCAGTAGGCACAGTCAGCATCTTAACACTAAGAGACAACAGAAAACGCTTTGTTAGAGCAGTGTGCTTGTTAGAGAAGTGCGCTTCTCTTTGTGTGCTATCCAAGTAGCTTTAGCTTCCTTGTTTACCCCTCCTTTATTTTCCAGCCTCTTTTAGTTCTTGGGAAATTGAACAATGTCTTACATACTTTGGAATTTCCTAGTCATGTCGTGTGGTATCTGGCATATCCAGAGAAGTTCACCAGAATTTGTTGTGTGATTGAAATAACATTGTTATGAGAGCCACGTGGTCCATTTATGGGTTTACCATTCAAAGATTTCTGAGGTAAGAGGATTCAAAATATTTGCCACTCTCTCTATAGACTAATCCTCATATTACATATTAAGTAGAGAGGAAACATCAGAGGTACCAGCAAATAGAAATCTTTCCATTTCTTCTCTCTGTTGCAGTACACTTAAATTATCCCCCATTTTGCTTGACAGTAAATGATACTTAGTACACATGCCAAATCAACAGAATTATAGTGACAAGTAGGGCATGCTGCAAGGCTATGCTTCTAAGATCACTACAGTTGCTGTAGCTACTTGTATCTACCACTTATTGATAGCTTATTTTATGTGCCAGGCACTGTTCAACGCGCTGTTCATTTGTTATTTATTTTAACAAATATTTTTATTGGATGCATGCTCAGTTGCTTCAGTTGTATCTAAATCTTTGCACCCCTATGGACTGCAGCCTGCCAAGGCCCTCTGTCCTTGGGATTCTCCAGGCAAGAATACTGGAGTGGGTTGCCATGCCCTCCTCCAGGGCATCTTCCCAACCCAGGGATCAAACCTGGGTCTCCAGCACTACAGGCAGATTCTTTACCTCTGAGCCACCAGCCAAGTCCTGTCTAGTATTTAATTCAGATACCCACTTTGTTCCTCATTGGCTCATCCAGTGAGGGCAGTTGAAATATTCTGAACAAAGATAAGAAATATAGTAAAAGTATAGCTAACCATAAACTACAAGAAGATGATTTTCAAATAATTTACTTTATCACACCAAAGTTCAACATAAAGATTCATGACCTTACTGATAAGATGTCACTTTATATAGTCAATCCAAGCTAATACTACTTGGCAAGCTTTTCTGAATGAGGTAATTTCTCCTTTAGTTTGTAGCTGAAGTGAGGGAAGAGTGATAAGCCCTATCAATAGAATAATGCAGTTCCATGACAGATGGCCTGTATGGAAGGGTGGCTCTTCCCTATATCTGAATTGATAAACTAACACAAATATTACACTAGAATGGCATGTTTCTCTATTAGTAATACTTCTCCTCATGTTTGCTGTGATATTAGTGATTATATATATGTCAGTTCAGTTCAGTTGCTCAGTCGTGTCTGACTCTTTGCGACCCCATGAATCGCAGCACGCCAGGCCTCCCTGTTCATCACAAACTCCCGGAGTTCACTCAGACTCACGTCCATCGAGTCAGTGATGCCATCCAGCCATCTCATCTTCGGTCGTCCCCTTCTCCTCCTGCCTCCAATCCCTCCCAGCATCAGAGTCTTTTCCAATGAGTCAACTCTTCGCATGAGGTGGCCAAAGTACTGGAGTTTCAGCTTCAGCATCATTCCTTCCAAAGAAATCCCAGGGCTGATCGCTTTTAGAATGGACTGGTTGGATCTCCTTGAGGTCCAAGGGACTCTCAAGAGTCTTCTCCAACACCACAGTTCAAAAGCATCAATTCTTTGGCGCTTAGCCTTCTTCACAGTCCAACTCTCACATCCATACATGACCACGGGAAAACCATATGTGTATACAAAAAAAAAAAAAATATATATATATATATTAAAAAAGAACTGATAGTAAGACTGTATTTCTTTTGACAGTTTCAGGTGATTTTTTCTTATCCCTGTGCTAAGAATTAACCAGACTCAAATATCAAAGGGATAGATCTCTGAGATTCAGTGATTCACAACTCTTTGACATTCATTTTGTAAATTAAATATTAAAATATGTAATAATAATTTCATCTTATTCTCCTTTAAACAGGTTTGGGCAAATGGTTCACTAGTTGGCTGAATTTTCTGTTCACTTTTTCTTCTTTCTAGCTGCATTTTTCTTTAGGTGATACAAGTGCTTCTTGTCAATGACACAAAAATTCAATAACCTAAGAAACAAATTTGTCATGGATTTTATTTGCTGCGGAGGAGGTAAAACAAGCAGCACCAGGACAAACATCCAGGGCCTACTTGCAACTGATATTCTTGTACGGGCTGTACATGGATAAGCTAGTTTATGAAAGGTTGTTGCTGAACCACAAAAAGACGCCGGGATTCTTGGCCTCCGGAAGAGAAGAATTCAGTCCGGGGCCAGAGACGAGGCTTAATTGCTCAGAGCTTTTGTGTAATAAAGTCTTATTAAAGTATAAAGGAGATGGAGAAAGCTTCTGACATAGATATCAGAAGGGGGCAGAAAGAATACCCCCTGCTAGTTTTTAGCTGGGTATTATATAGTCACTGGCACCCCACTCCAGTACTCTTGCCTGGAAAATCCCATGGACGGAGGAGCCTGGTGGGCTGCAGTCCATGGGGTCGTGAAGAGTCGGACATGACTGAGCGACTTCACTTTCACTTTTCACTTTTATGCATTGGAGAAGGAAATGGCAACTCACTCCAGTATTCTTGCCTGGAGAATCCCAGGGATGGTGGAGCCTGGTGGGCTGCCATCTATGGGGTCGCACAGAGTCAGACACGACTGAAGTGATTTAGCAGCAGCAGCAGCAGCAGCAGTCTATTAATGAAAGAAAGGAATGTCTTAAAACTCAGAATGGCACCAAGCCCCTCATCCAAAGGATGTATTTTGGGATAATCTTGGCACCAGGGGAGTCATCCAGGGACATAAAATGGTTGACTTGATTTGTATGGCAGATTATCATACAAATAGTTTTGTTTACATGGATTAGGGGAACAATGTCTGAGTATAACATACTGGTTTGTCAAGTTGGTTCTGAGCCATTAGCCTTTACGGACTTGAAGACAGAGTCTGGGGTAAATGCATAGTATATTAACATAGTTCAAGACACACATTTCCATAAGAAAAATGCATTGATTAACTCAAGGTTTGCGAATAGTTGACTTCAGGTGAACCAGATGTCATTATGGCAGCACAGTATTTTACGAGGAACCTCCTTTTAAAATTTGGATAGAGAAGGAAAAAAAAAACATATCACTAGTTTGTTTCCTCCTGCCACTTAAGAGAGAGATAAAAAGTGTCTGACTTGTGCAGCCTATTTCCTCCGTGTGGAGACCCCTGGCCTTCCTGCCTGTTATCCTCTCACTTACTTCATAAAGAGCCCTATGAAGTGGATACATTTATTATCCCCTACCCTGGTTTATGTTCCTCAAATGCTTATTCGGGGAAAAGGACTTAGGAGCAGACTGTCATTTGTAAGATGATGCTGGAAGCACGGAGAAAGAGTAAAATGAGGCAGTAGTTAGTGAGTTACGTACTGCTGTAGGCACCTGGGACTTAGTCCCAGAGGGGTCCGCTGAGAAACTGTACAGAAAACACTTCAGAACTGGCCCAATGAAGGCCGAGGTGGCTGCAGGATTTAGCTGGTAACTCTCATCCCTCATCGGTTGAGGGTTACCCCTTTGGTATTAGCTCCCCAGAACCTCCAGCTGCCTTGTGTGTGGATATGGTACAGCTTCCTGGCCAGATCATGCCATCAGATAAGAGAGCAGAAGGCTTTGGTCTTTAAGGAATTACTTGCTGATTGAGTTTGGGGGTAGACCCAGGTGAGATGGGCAAAATACCAATAGCATCTCTGCATCCTCACTCTATGAAGAAAGTCGGAGAGAGCCTATATAACTTGCCCATGTGGGTTGGGCATAGGATGTCTGTGGTTCACAGATCATGGCAGATTTTCATTCCATGGTAGATCTTAAACATGCAGAGAGATGGGACCCGCATCTGTTGATCTTCCGAATTTTTGCTATGCACTTTTGATACACAAAATACCTGTTTTGTGTTTTCCATACTGAAAGTGTTAGCTTTTGTAGCACAATTTTTGTGCTCAATAGGCTGGTTTGACCCTTTATTTTATATCACTTAGGATTAGCATGCAACCTTTCATCCATACTGTAGAGGCATTAGGTGCAGGGTAATTGGGGTAGACATTTTCTTTGAAAGCAAATACATTGTTTTAATGTGAGTATAAAAGGAAGGCAGATATTTTTCAAGCACCTCAGAGTACATGAAAGCCATTTTGAATTTGCTCAGTTAAATGTTGGTGCTTAATTAATTGGTGAATTAATTGTTGGTGAATTAATTCCCAAGCACCAACATTTAACTGAGCAAATTCAAAATGGCTTTCATGTACTCTGAGGTGCTTGAAAAATATCTGGTTTTCTGAGTTAAAGAGGAAACTTTCACAACTCTCTTGTCATAAAACTCTACCTAATCTGATTAAGTTTTATATGTAAGTCAGGTTTATTTACCTCATTTAATCATCATCATAACTGTGAGTGATATTAATTATTATACCATTTTAAATATGAGAATAAAGTCACAGAGCCATTTAGTTGTGGGTCCATCCAGCTCAGATCGTCTAATATTAGTAAGAGAAGGGATTGTGAAAAAGACAAGGGTGGAGGGTGCTCATTGTGAAGCATAAAGATTAGGAACCATAAAGGCCAATGATGAAAGTGTCCATTCAAGCACTGGTCTGGTAGAAAGGTCCAAATGGATTTTAGATCTTACAGGAAAAAGGTTTAGTAATCTCCAGAAGGAGCAGAAAGCCTAGAGTCTTTAAGATTTGACCCAGGGCAACCTCCAGACCACCAAACTATGCTAATTTGTCCACAAGATTAATTCTTTTTGTGAAGGTATGGGCTTCCCATGTGGCGCTAGTAGTAAAGAACCCACCTGCCAGTGCAGGAGATGTAAGAGACGTGGGTTCGATCCCTGGGTTGGGAAGATCCCCTGGAGAAGGAAATGGCAACCCACTCCAGAGTTCTTGCCTAGAGTATCCCATGGACTGAGAAGTTTGGAGGACTGCAGTCTGCAGGATTGCAAAGAATTGGACACAACTGAAGTGGCTTAGCCCGCATGCATGTGAAAGTCAGAAATGCTCGGCAGACTTGTCCTGATGGTTAAGATGAGTGAGCCATGCTAACAAAGCTGATACCACTAAAGGTTTAAATTGTATCACTGTACGCAGCCCAGGGTCTCTCCAAATATACAGTGCCAGGGCTTCATTCAGGATCTCTGGGGCTAGGATTCAGACTTGAGTGTTCTTTATTATAACTCCTAGGTGGTTCTAGTATGCAGTCAGCGGAAATATAACTCCTAGGTGGTTCTAGTATGCAGTCAGTGGAAAACAGCTGCTCTAGTTTAGTAAGTTGACATTCTGGTTTATATATTTTAATAACTTGGGAGTTATGTTTCCATGTTAAAAAAAATCATGTTAGCTTTATGTAGTAGTAATTTGTGAATTAGCATTCTATATTATAATAATTTATGAGTTAACTTTCTCATGATGTTGCCTCCCTAAGTATAATCTCTACAGTGTGGATGTTACAGTAATGCTGAGGTTCAGGTCTCCATCGTGATCAATTCCCCTAGGCCACAGCGTTCTCTGCATCCTCCTGAGCTACATTGTCAAATGAGGCATGTATTTGATTTGTGAGACACAAGTGGCTATTTAGGTTTTGACTTAAATTAGCTAAAATTAAATAACACTTAAAATTTAGTTACTTGGTGACATTCACCACATTTCAGGTGCTCAGTAGCTACAGGTAGCTAGTGACTACTGTATTGGATCACACAGATATGAAACATTATAGTCACAGAAAATTCTACTGGACAGCCCTGAGCAAGATAATGAAACCAAGCTCTCTTGTAGATACTCATTTCACTTTTGTCCTTTTATCCAAACAGGGTATTTCACACACTTTCCCTCAGTCTAAAATGCCTTACCCACTATTTGATGTATTAAGTTACCCTTTATATGACTTATCAGTAAAGGGATAAAGGTGTTTTAGAGGTGGGGAAGTACGTCAGTGAGAAAGAGCAGGAGGGCAAATGTTGGACTGTTTCCATGTTAGGTGGAGCTGGCTACAGGAGGGTGCCACTTTTCTCAGAAATGCCTGTCATTTTATATGAGTGTTTCTTCCCTGTTATCAAATATTAGTCTTATCAAAGACATAAATTGTCTCGAAGTAAGTAAATATACTGTAACTATGAGGCTGTACTTCACTTGAACAATTTTTTTCTATTCACCATATGCTTGCACTGTATTGACCTTTTTTCCAGTTAGGGAAAGGAAATAAGACACAAAAACTATTGAGCAATTAAAATTTTAGCTCTTAAAATGAAGAAACTTACTCTGTTTTTAGTGAAAAAAGAAGCAGAGCCATTTACAGTAAAAATAATTAAGGTAAAAACAATGCCATGTATCATTCTCTTAAAAGCACTGCAGTAGGAGTTGAGGTTCCAGGGGGTTAGTTACATCCTTGCTTCAGTGTTTTTAAGACCTGGGCCTAAGGCACACTCCTAACTCGTTTTCCTAATCTTGAGATGAAATTGGGTTGAGAAGTACATAAGACCCTCTGTTTAACACTGTAGGACTTGACACCAGTGTAAATGATTTTTATCCCAGATGATTTGGAGTTTGAGTTATATACTGTTCTTCTTCCAGGCCACATAATTATCTCTTCTTTTCTTATTATTTACTTCAATTTCTTATTGTAAAGTGTCCAAGCATCTTGACGTTTCTGTTGAATGTCAAAGGAGGGAAAATGGATCTTGTATGAGCTATATTGCAAATGTTGGAATTTTATATCCAAAACAGATGGCTCTGGCTAAAAGCTTCAAAATAAATAAAGACAATTGAAAATGTGAGAAGTCAGTAAGGATTATGAAAGTATAGCAAAGTTTTCCTTAACTGCTTGATCCTTCTTTCTAAGAAAACAAATTTACACATCAGCCAACTTATGCGTTAAACAAAGTTGCAGTGGATCCTGCAAAAGAAACACACAAGATGCTGAGGATGGTCTTGGCACAGGTCATGAAAACCTAGAAATTCTGAAGATAGGGGATTGTGAATATAAAGCTGGGTTGTGTGTTTGCTTTAATAATTTAATATAAATATCTCCTGATATTTGTATTAGTTGTTGTTTAGAATTAGAGTTGTTTTGAATTGAGCTCCTGTTGAAGACAAAGAATAAACAGCAGAAAAGAAAGTCTAGGCAAAGAACAAAACTGTATTTCCACAAATTCCCAACCTCATAATATATTTGGAGTAGTGTTTTACATTGTTAAGCATTTCCACTATGTTACTGATAAAACAGAGAGGAAAAGATACAGATACTCCCATTTTTGTATTCACATCCCATCTGTAACAAACTAGGCCCTCATCACTAGCCCCTGTGATCTTTGGAGCTACTTCATTTCCTAGCTGAAAACTTAAGAACCCTGGGGCCCTGCTGCTGCTGCTGCTGCTAAGTCAGTCGTGTCCAACTCTGTGCGACCCCACGGATGACAGCCCACCAGGCTCCCCCGTCCCTAGGATTCTCCAGGCAAGAACACTGGAGTGGGTTGCCATTTCCTTCTCCAATGCATGAAAGTGAAAAGTGAAAGTGAAGTCGCTCAGTCGTGTCCAACTCTTAGTGACCCCATGGACTGCAGCCCACCAGGCTCCTCCATCTGTGGGGTTCTCCAGGCTAGAGTACTGGAGTGGGGTGCCATTTGGTAGCTCCTTCTAGGTCTTTCCATTAACAAGTGCTACTTTGGTCAAAATGCCTAGAGCTGTTAGGGATCCAGTGATGTTTACTATCCTTTGATGAATTGAGGGAATACGGCTGAGACAGAAGCCTAAGGTAGTCAGGCTTCCCTGGTGGCTTAGTTGGTAAAGAATCTGCCTGCAGTGCAGGAGACCTGGGTTTGATCCCTGGGTTGGGAGGATCCCCTGGAGAAGGGAATGGCAACCCACTCCAGTATTCTTGCCTGGAAAATCCCATGGATAGAGAAGTCTGTTGAACTCTACAGTCCGTGGAGTCACAAAGAGTCAGATATGATTTTGCGACTAAATCACCATCACAAAGTTAAAATGAAGTGGTAATTACTCTAGTTTAAGTAAGGCAATGGCACCCCACTCCAGTACTCTTGCCTGGAAAATCCCATGGACGGAGGAGCCTGGTAGGCTGCAGTCCATGGGGTCGCTAAGAGTCAGACACGACTGAGCAACTTCATTTTCACTTTTCACTTTCATGCATTGGAGAAGGAAATGGCAACCCACTCCAGTGTTCTTGCCTGAGAATCCCAGGGATGGGGGAGCCTGGTGGACTGCCATCTATGGGGTTGCACAGAGTCAGACACGACTGAAGCAACTTAGCAGCAGCAGCAAGTAATAAGTTACCACTGGGAAAGAAATACAAGATGTCAACATTTTTTAAATAAAAGATTTTATAGTTTTATTAAAGAAAAATACATGTTGTTGAAATTTTTGAATTAGTCATAATAGAGAAAGGTTTTACGCTAAGTCCCACCTTTGAAAAAAGAGTAACCAAATTTTCTCTAGTCTTTGTTTTCACATACATAGCTCAGTGCTTTTGTAAGAAAGAGTTCATACTGCAGATAATGCTTTGAAATCTAAATTTTTACTTGAAATGTTATAATCATTTTCCTAATCATCAAATAATTTTCATGCTATAATGACTGTATAATTTTCCACTGTATTGCTATAGCCTAATTTATTTAATCAGTTCCTTCCATGTTGAGCATTTAGGTGGTTTTAATATTATAAAACAGTATAATGAACATTTATCAAGTTAATTTTTTTCATACATTTTAAATATTTCTTTAGAATAAACTACTAGAAGGATTGAATCAAATGATAGGCATCTTTTTTTTTTTCTATCCAAGTCATTTATTTAAAATGCCATCATATTAGCTTACACGTAAGAGTAAATAGAGTACAGTATTGGTGGTATGGTGGTGAGCAGAGCTGCCTTCCAAGTGTGAGTAGACATAGTTGGTGGAGGAACTCTTTCTTATCTCTGACCTATATTTTTTAAAAACATTATGTGAGTGCTGTTGATGCCACACATGCATTTTTCTGAAAAAATTTTAAATATTAAATATTCTTCCATATCTTTAAAATACAATTATAAAAGAAGTGGCCACTGTTCACAGTTTAATTTATGAAGTTTGCTTTTAACGATTTAGTAGCATACCTGGCTAAACTATATGTATGCAGAGAAACACGCTGTGCGTGGCTGTGACTTTCACAAGGTAAACAGATGGGCTTTTTGTGTTAGGATATGTGTTTAGTGGACTTTTCACGTGTCTTGTGAAGTATGGTCAACAGAGTAGGCTGGATAGGCCATACTTTTAAAGTTTTTGTTACAGTTCATCACTTTGAAGAATGTTCCTTCTCACCAGAATGCCTGGTAGAATACTGAATTTTTCCAAACACTGGATATTGCCACTTTTTTCCTAACCTCTGATGATTTTATGGATAAAAAAGTATCATAGTTTTACTGTTTTACATTTTTTAGCAGCTCTTTCATGTTTATCTTTTTTAAGGGCTATTTGCTCCCACAACACTGATAGATGAAAGAACTCTTCTCTTTCAGCCTTTAATGCCCACACCATATGCAAAAGCAAGAGGAAAGGGGAATAGACAGATAGGACTTTGAGAAAAATGAAAGCTGTGGAGAGGAAGGGAGAGTACTCTACCCATTGTATATAGGATGAGTGCTGCACGGAGTATTTGCTGGCATTATTCTGATCAGAATGGAAGAAATAAACATGACAATAAATAGAAATATACAATCTCTGCTATGAAACACCCTTTGCTTCATCTCCAACGACAAGTCCTAAACAGTTAAGTGAAGACTTTTTGACATAGCTTGGAGAGACAGCACAGCCTGTTAGTTAAGAACACATACTTTGGAGTCAGAGTTCAAATCTGGACTTTGTCACCTACTGGCTGCATGAACTTAGTCTTACCTGGTGGACTGCCATCTATGGGGTTGCACAGAGTCAGACACGACTGAAGCAACTTAGCAGCAGCAGCAAGTAATAAGTTACCACTGGGAAAGAAATACAAGATGTCAACATTTTTTAAATAAAAGATTTTATAGTTTTATTAAAGAAAAATACATGTTGTTGAAATTTTTGAATTAGTCATAATAGAGAAAGGTTTTACGCTAAGTCCCACCTTTGAAAAAAGAGTAACCAAATTTTCTCTAGTCTTTGTTTTCACATACATAGCTCAGTGCTTTTGTAAGAAAGAGTTCATACTGCAGATAATGCTTTGAAATCTAAATTTTTACTTGAAATGTTATAATCATTTTCCTAATCATCAAATAATTTTCATGCTATAATGACTGTATAATTTTCCACTGTATTGCTATAGCCTAATTTATTTAATCAGTTCCTTCCATGTTGAGCATTTAGGTGGTTTTAATATTATAAAACAGTATAATGAACATTTATCAAGTTAATTTTTTTCATACATTTTAAATATTTCTTTAGAATAAACTACTAGAAGGATTGAATCAAATGATAGGCATCTTTTTTTTTTTCTATCCAAGTCATTTATTTAAAATGCCATCATATTAGCTTACACGTAAGAGTAAATAGAGTACAGTATTGGTGGTATGGTGGTGAGCAGAGCTGCCTTCCAAGTGTGAGTAGACATAGTTGGTGGAGGAACTCTTTCTTATCTCTGACCTATATTTTTTAAAAACATTATGTGAGTGCTGTTGATGCCACACATGCATTTTTCTGAAAAAATTTTAAATATTAAATATTCTTCCATATCTTTAAAATACAATTATAAAAGAAGTGGCCACTGTTCACAGTTTAATTTATGAAGTTTGCTTTTAACGATTTAGTAGCATACCTGGCTAAACTATATGTATGCAGAGAAACACGCTGTGCGTGGCTGTGACTTTCACAAGGTAAACAGATGGGCTTTTTGTGTTAGGATATGTGTTTAGTGGACTTTTCACGTGTCTTGTGAAGTATGGTCAACAGAGTAGGCTGGATAGGCCATACTTTTAAAGTTTTTGTTACAGTTCATCACTTTGAAGAATGTTCCTTCTCACCAGAATGCCTGGTAGAATACTGAATTTTTCCAAACACTGGATATTGCCACTTTTTTCCTAACCTCTGATGATTTTATGGATAAAAAAGTATCATAGTTTTACTGTTTTACATTTTTTAGCAGCTCTTTCATGTTTATCTTTTTTAAGGGCTATTTGCTCCCACAACACTGATAGATGAAAGAACTCTTCTCTTTCAGCCTTTAATGCCCACACCATATGCAGAAGCAAGAGGAAAGGGGAATAGACAGATAGGACTTTGAGAAAAATGAAAGCTGTGGAGAGGAAGGGAGAGTACTCTACCCATTGTATATAGGATGAGTGCTGCACGGAGTATTTGCTGGCATTATTCTGATCAGAATGGAAGAAATAAACATGACAATAAATAGAAATATACAATCTCTGCTATGAAACACCCTTTGCTTCATCTCCAACGACAAGTCCTAAACAGTTAAGTGAAGACTTTTTGACATAGCTTGGAGAGACAGCACAGCCTGTTAGTTAAGAACACATACTTTGGAGTCAGAGTTCAAATCTGGACTTTGTCACCTACTGGCTGCATGAACTTAGTCTTTTCTTCCAGTGTAAAATGGGATAATGAAAGTGCCACCTCATAGCTTGTTTTGAATATGAAACAATTTAATAAATGTAAAGTGCTTAGAAAGGTGTCTGGTACACAGTGATAAATAAGCATCGGTTATATTAAGTGTGGCGCATTATGGCACTTGAAAAGTTGAATACATGCAACATAATAAAAAGCAATAAATATATAAATGCATTCCACTACATGGTGTTTAGACACGTGGGGTACTATCATTAATGGATAATTTTCAAAGAAATAAAATCATCAATCTCAGACAAGTATAAAATAACCCATGGCAAGAAAATTGGAGCTATCAAGGGAACATTTCATGTAAGGATGGGCATGATAAAGGACAGAAGCAGTAAGGACCTATTAGAAGCAGAAGAGATTAAGAAGAATACAAGAATATACAGAAAAACTGTACCAAAAAAAGCCCTAATGACCTAGATAACCATGATGGTATGGTCACTCACCTAGAGCCAGACATCATGGAGTCTGAAGTCAGGTGGGCCTTAAGAAGTATTACTATGAACAAGGCAAGTGGAGGTGATGGATTTCCAGTTGAGCTATTTCAAATCTTAAAAAATGATGCTATGAAAGTGCTGCATTCAATATGTCAGCAAATTTGGAAAACTCAATAGTGACCACAGGACTGGAAAAGGTCAGTTTCATTCCAGTTCCCAAAAAAGGGCAATGCCAAAGGATGGTCAAACTACCACACAGTTGTGCTCATTGTACCTCCTAGGAAGGTTATGCTCAAAAGCCTTCAAGCTAGGGTTCAGCAGTATGTGAACTGAGAACGTCCAGATGTACAAGCTGGATTTTGAAAAGGCAAAGGAACCAGAGATGAAATTGCCAACATTTTTTGGATTATAGAAAAAGCAAGGGGATTCCAGAAAATAGCTACTTCTGCTTCATTGATTACTTGAAAACCTTTGACTGTATGGCTCACCACAAACTGGAAATTCTTAAACAGATGGGAATGCCAGGCCACCTTACCTGTCTCCTGAGAAACCTTATAAAAGATTTTATTTTGCTGGACTCCAGAATTACTGTGGACGGTGACTACAGCCATGAAATTAAAAGACACTTGCTCCTTGGAAGAAAAGCTATGACAAAAATAGACAGTGTATTAAAAAGCAGAGACATCACTTTGTCGACAAAAGTCTGTATAGTAGAAACTACAGTTTTTCCAGCAGTCATGTATGGTTATGAGAGTTAGACCATAAAGAAAGCTGAGTGCCGAAGCATTGACGTTTTTGAACTGTGGCATTGGAGAAGACTCTTGAGAGTCCCTTGGACTGCAAGGATATCCAACCAGTCAACCCTAAAGAATATCAACCTTGAATATTCATTAGAAGGACTGATGCTGAAGCTGAAGCTCCAATACTTTGGCCACCTGATGCGAAGAGCCAACTCATTAGAAAAGACCCTGATGCTGGGAAAGATTGAAGGTGGGAGGAGAAGGGGACGACGGAGGATGAGATGGTTGGATGGCATCACTGACTCAATGGACATGAGTTTGAGTAAACTTTGGGAGATGGTGAAGGACAGGGAAGACTGGTGTGCTGCAGTCCATCGAATCACAGAGTCAGACACGACTGAGCAACTGAACAGCAACCAGAATCTCAGCCTCAACACGTAGCAGTGTGTGAAACAGTCTCTTTGCTTCATTGGGTATCAGTGACATTTCCTGTAAAATGATAACAGTATCTGGTTCACGGGAGCTCTTAGAAGGTTGAAATTAACATGTGTCTAAAGCTCCTGATCCCATGTGTGACTCATAGGAGACATTCAGTACATGGTGGCTATTACTGTGCTGAACAGTATTGTGCTCATTATAATTAGCTGAATCAACCAAAGAGTAATTGCTTGGTTTTGGTTCTGCCACGCCCAGTCAACCTAGGTGACAGTTACATGCAGCATTATGTACCGCCCTGGGGAAGGAAAGTGCATGGCTGCCGGGGAACATGGAAAACATCAGCCTGGTTAGTGGAGATGCTGGGAAATAATGCCGAGTAAGTTACATCCAGCCTCTGGAGGTGCCTCGGAATCCAAGCAGAGGGGCTCTGTGGGTAGCATCCAGTTCAGAATCATCTCAGAGGAGCTGGAGCTCTTTCGGTAGCATCCAGTTCAGAATCATCTGCAGGTATCTGGTGCGTGCCTGTGTGCTAAGTCGCTTCCATTTTGCTCACCTGGCTCCTCGGTCTGTGGGATTCGCCAGCCAAGAACACTGGAGTGGGCTGCCATGCCCTCCTCCAGGGGATCTTCCCAACCCAGGGATAGAACCCACTTTGCTTATGGTTCCAGTATTGGCAGGTGTGTGTTCTTTACCGCTAGTGCCACCTGGGAATCCTGCAGATTCCTGGGTTTCACCTCAAATCCACTGTAACAGCTGGCAGTCGGGAATCTGTATTTTATCAAGTTACCCAGATGTTGCTTGAGCACATTGAACCTTAAGACTCACTACTGCCAGCCTTCCCTGATGGCTCCCTGTAAAGAATCCCCCTGCCGACGAAGGGGACATGGGTTCCATTCCCGGTCCAGGAAGATTGCGCACGCCTTGAGGCAGCTGAGCCAGTGTGCCACAACTACTGAGCCTGTGCTCTAGAGTCTGAGAGGCGCAACTACTGAAGCCCACACGCCCTAGAGCGCCCCAGAGCCCACAATGAGGGAAGCCACCTTAGCGAGAAGCCTGTGTACCCAACCAGAGAGTAGCCCCTTGCTCTCCGCAACTAGAGGAAAGCCCAGGCATCAGTGAAGACCCAGCACAGCCATAAATAAATAGATAAAACCAAAAAAATTGAAAAAAAAAATCACTACTGCAGATAAAAGATGTAAATCTTATCTGGAGTCCTCTTCTTGAAACACTGAAGTGAAATAAGGAGTCTTCCAGCCACGGTAAAGAATCACTTTCTGGATCAAAAGATGAATGGGGCCCTTGAAGGCAGGAGGGAGTTGACAGGAGTAGGTATAACCTGTGACTTGGGTGATGAAGAACTTCACTAGGGCAGAGGTTAATGTAGACAGGGATCGAGACTTTCAGCATCATCAGTAATGAGGGAGAGTCTAATGACTGAGCAGCTAAGAGATTCAAAATGAAGGACAGCAGGTATTCAAAACTGATGTCATGATTTTAAGTCCAGGTGGAGAGAGGAATAGAGATTCACTGACACGGACGGAGAATGGTCAGTTTTGTGGAAAGATTAAGTTTGGAGCATGTTAGAGGATGGTGGTACTTTTAAGTGGAAACTTACAGGAAATAATTGAAGGAAAGAGGGGACTCCAAGCTGGAATGACAGGTCTTGGTTTAGGTGAAACTTTCAAGGAGCATTCTCAGATAAGATTTCTCTGTTTCAGAATTAAATATGTCCTTTAACCCAAAGTATTGATTGCAAACTACTGTCTTCATTAGAGTAGAACTGGTCTTATAAGGAATACATATTTCTAACCAAGATAAAATTGTTATAAAAAAAGCAATTTTGGTTGCATTTTAACTTTTGCCTTGATGCTACTTTTAGCAAAAGAAGAAAAACTATATTGCAATCATTAAGTATGTTCAATAATAAAAGGATTTTATGGATCATTGTGTAAGCAAAAAGATGGGCATATTCCCAGAGGGGAAAAAGTCTTTAGTATATTTCTAAACTCGAGACTGTGCTGTACTCATGCATAGATTAGATTTATTGTTGTCTGGTATTCAGCAGTATGTATTTTCATACAGTATATTTGTAAGGAATACTGACTGTAAAACACATTATGCATGGAATCTCATTGTATGTTAAATATTTATTAAATCTAAACGAATAGCATCTTTACATTTTTAAACTTGAATTTATATCTTTGTCTTATAAAACTCATATGGTTTTGAATAAATTTATATTTGATTCCTGTTCTTAACATACTATGATACTTATGTCAATTAATTAAATTCATTAATTAAGGTCTTTATAGGCATTTTTTGGGATGATTTTAGTATACAGAAATTCAAAGCAGATCCAAATGTATTTTATACCAAATGCTTTCCTTAAACTTTTGGATTGCATCAGGTGTGCAAAGAGTACATAAGCACATTCATTCATTTGACATTCATTTGTTTTGTGTCAAAAATGCAGCAGGAAGCAAAGCATGATATGATTAACTGACAGCTCTTCTAGCCTAACCTGTATCAATAATAATAATAATACCCTACCCTCAAATAGTAATTTTGCCCAAGACTTTGTTACACTAAATTAATAAAACCTATAGATTGCTTGTAGAAGCAGAGGTTATGGAAGATATTTTGTTGCACAGCTGAACTAAGAACTCATATTTTAATTAATTCCTACTAGTTTTCAATAATACGGAGACCTACACTTTCAAGTTTTGGCTTTCACTTTCTTGAAAGTTCACATCACCAGCAAACTCAGTGTTTGTTTACTTAATGCTATTGATTGATTTGACCTGTGGGAGAAGGCCAATTTAGTATGATTGGTGAGAAATGTCCAAGCCTTGTCATTTCAGTTGTTAATATTTTATAATCTATGACTTTAGAATCTTTTTTTTTAACTTTGCACCACTAATGAGAAGTCTTTATCTTTTTATCTGTACTCTTTTTTCCAGGTATTAGGGAAAAAGCCAGAGCTTAGGGATGGAGAAGATGATGATGACATCAAAGCAGATATAACTAACAGGAAAATGGCTAAACTCTACATGGTGAGTTCACTGGGAGGAAGTTCTCTTGTTTTTATTGGACAGGATGGTGCTGGGCAGACCTGCTGGGGAGGGACTGTTTGCCACAGATGACACTGCTCCTCATTGCCCTCAAAGAGAAATGTGTGGGAAGAATTTGTTCTTTGCTTTAACACAGTTATTTAAAACTCCTTTTTCTATTACTTTTAAAATTTTTATTAAAAACAACAAATAATTTGCTGTGATTTAAATTAAAAAATGATATATATTATTGCTGTACTAGTTTGCAACAGTTCAGTTCAGTTCAATCACTCAGTCGTGTCCGACTCCTTGCAACCCCATGGACCACAGTATGCCAGGCCTCCCTGTCCATCACCAACTCCCGGAATTTACCCAGACCCATGTCCATTGAGTCGGTGACGCCATCTATCCATCTCATCCTCTGCATCCCCTTCTCCCCCCACCTTCAATCTTTCCCAGCATCAGGGTCTTTTAAAATGAGTCAGCTCTTCACATCAGGTGGCCAAAGTATTGGAGTTTCAGCTTCAACATCAGTCCTTCCAATGATTATTCAGGACTGATCTCTTTTAGGATGGACTGGTTGAATCTCCTTTCAGTCCAAGGTACTCTCAAGAGTCTTTTCCAACACCACAGTTCAAAAGCATCAATTCTTTGGTGCAAAGCACAGCGGGTGCTCCTTGCCTTGGAGGTGGGGTATCTCCTCTCGACTGCTCGCCGCTCCAGCGACAATATGTCCTGATATCTTACATTCAGTACAATGCATTCAATAAAGTGTTTCTTTCGTAGAGTAAAAAGATTGTAAGCTTTTTCTTATGAAATCCTAATGAGCTATAAAATTGTGACCTCACTTGAAATATCCTGTTTAGCCATCATGAAGTCTTTTTTATAAGAGGGCAAGGTTATCAAATCAAACAGCTGGAAGGAAAAAAGGTGAAAACTGTCCTGGGTGTTGGCAGACTTAGTTCCATGTTAACTCTGTGGGAAGGACTGCCTGGGTGACCTTGGCCAAGACACAGCCATTCTGGGTCTTAGTTTTCTTATCTGAAAAAAGAGAGATTAAACCGGAAGACTACTTAGGTTCCTTCCAATCCACAATTTTATGATTTTATTGCTGGTGAGGGTAACAAAATCTACAAGATGCACCAGGTGAGGAGACTGTTCACATGGCATCTGTTAAGCATTCCGTCCCTTTGTAACTTTCCAAGCACATGATTTGGAGCAGACCACAATCTCCCTGTGGAATTGAGTCCTTTTCTCATCTCTGACAAGAAGGACGTCTATTTTCTGCTCTTTAAAGGGATGGTCTAGCTCAGACACACTGTGATTTTTAAATGAAGTTCAAGTTACTGTCTTGTGTAGAATAACTTCCTCTTCTGTAGAAAGAAAGGAGAAATAGATTCTTTTTTTCTAGATGACAAAGGAAAATGTCTTCACCACTCCTAAATGCTGATAATTTTAATATAAGCCACACAGAAATTGTTATTCTAAAGATTTTGTGACTCCTTATTTTTTATTATTGGGTTTCATTTTTATTATTTTTATTTTTAAATTAATTTTAAATAATTATTTTTAAACATAAATTTATTTTAATTCATATTTATTATTTTATTGTTAGAATTGGGTTTCTAAAACCCAATTTCAAGAGTTTAACAAATACCTTTTGTGTCACCTCATTAAATCAAGCTGTTCTCCCCTCAGATAGCGTCATGAGAGTAAAGAAATAAGCATGAACATGTTAATCTTGGGGCTTCCCTGGTGGCTCAGTTGATAAATAATCTGCCTTCAGTGCAGGAGACCAGAGTTTGATCTCTGGGTCGGGAAGATCCCTTGGAGAAGGGAATGGCAACCCATTCCAGATTTCTTGCCTGGAGAATTCCATGGACAGAGGAGCCTGGCAGGTTACAGTCCATAGGGTCTTAAAGAGTCGGACACAACTGAGCGACTAACACACACATGGTAATCTTGAGTCAATGCTCCCTCTAGTGGATATATCATGTATTGCATACTTCTATTTCAGTCCTGAAAATAATTTGAAATAGCTAAACAGGCGGGGAAGGCAATGGCACCCCACCCCAGTACTCTTGCCTGGAAAATCCAATGGACGGAGTAGCCGGGTGGGCTGCAGTCCATGGAGTCGCTAACAGTCGGACAGACTGAGCGACTTCACTTTCACTTTTCTCTTTCATGCATTGGAGAAGGAAATGGCAACCCACTCCAGTATTCTTGCCTGGAGAATCCCAGGGATGGGGGAGCCTGGTGGGCTGCCGTCTATGGGGTCACACAGAGTCAGACACGACTGAAGTGACTTAGCAGCAGCAGCAGCAGCAGCAGCAGCAGCAGCAGCAGCAGCAGCAGCAGCAGCAGCAGCTGAACAGGGTTTCCCAGGTGGCGCTAGCGGTAAAGACCCTTTCTGCCAATGCAGGAGACGTAACAGACTCGGGTTCGATCCTTGGGCAGGGAAGATCCCATGGAGAAGGGCACGGCAACCCACTCCAGTAGTCTTGCCTAGAGAATCCCACGCACAGAGGAGCCTGGCAGGTTGCAGTCCATAGGGTCTCAGAGTCAGTCAGACACAACTGAAGTGGCTTAACACAACAACACAGGGCTGGGAAGCTGAGTCACCTAGGGTGATTTCTAAAAATACAGAATTCAAGCCCCACTGCAGTGCTGTAAAACAGCACCACTCATCTAGGGAGGACCCTCAAATCTGCATATTTAACAAGCGCCTAGGTGGATTACCTTGCAGCCTACCAGGCCTTGAAAAAATTGAATTCTCACCTAGGAAATTTTTTTTTTTTTTTTTTTATCATTGTGGGGAAGGCAATGGCACCCCACCCCAGTACTCTTGCCTGGAAAATCCAATGGACGGAGTAGCCTGGTGGGCTGCAGTCCATGGGGTCGCTAGCAGTCGGACAGACTGAGCGACTTCACTTTCACTTTTCTCTTTCATGCATTGGAGAAGGAAATGGCAACCCACTCCAGTATTCTTGCCTGGAGAATCCCAGGGATGGGGGAGCCTGGTGGGCTGCCGTCTATGGGGTCACACAGAGTCGGACACGAAGATGTGTATAAGAGACAGCTNGGAGAAGGAAATGGCAACCCACTCCAGTATTCTTGCCTGGAGAATCCCAGGGATGGGGGAGCCTGGTGGGCTGCCGTCTATGGGGTCACACAGAGTCGGACACGACTGAAGTGACTTAGCAGCAAGAATAATTTGATCTTTATTTGTTAGCCTTTTCATCAAATGATTTTTAAACTTAGGAAGAAATACTCTTCATAACATTTTTATTGTGATGAAATATACATGATGTAAATTTACCATTTCAGTTGATTTTTAGGAATACAATTCAGTGAGATGAAGTGTATTCATCTTGTTGTACAACTGTTACCACAATCCATTTCAGGAATGTTTTCATATTCCCAAATTGAAACTTGGTACCCATTAAACAGTAAGATCCATTATCCCCACTGACTGGAAACCAGCATTCTGCTTTTCATCTCTATGAGTCTGACTACTCTAGGTAACTCATATAAGTGAAATCGTACTATATGTGTTCTTTGGAGTCTGGCTTGCTTCCCTTAGCATAGTAACTTTAAAATGTCTTCACGTTGAAGCATGCGTCACAATTCCTTTTCTAAAGCTGAATAATATTCTACATTTTGTTTGTCCATGCTTCTGTCAGCAGACATGTGGTTTGCTTTCATCTTTGGCTATTGTGAATACTGATACACAATCATCTGTTTGAGTCCCTGTTTTCTATGCTTCGGGATGTATATCCAGAAGTTACACTGCCAGGCCATATAGTAATTCTGTGTTTAATTGCTTTAGGAACCAGAATATTGTTTTCCACAATGATCGATATCCTTTTCTCCCCTGAATTTCATGTAATTCTATTGACTGCTCTGCAAAGATCTGGTTTAAATTGTTTTCATTTACTCATTCTACAGCAACCACTTTTTTTTTGTCATTTTGCACTGGTGTTATTTGCATGGGTATCGTCACCTAATGGGAAAGTACCTGTGTTCCAGTGATTTCTTCTGTGTTCTGTCAAGCCTGAACTCCTCATGTAACCTTGACCATTATCTTGGTCAATCAGTAACTGTTATTCCCATTTTGTGGATTGAGATATTGATTAGATGAGCATGTCTGTTATGAGAATGAGTTGGCGTAGCGAAGGATTAACTGAAAAGCAGAGTAACCACAAACAACTTCCACAGGTTACTTAGGGAATTGGAGAAGCTTAACCTAGGAAATTTTGTAAGACTTTGTAAGCTGTACGTCTCCAGCTTAAAAAAAAAAAAAAAAAAAAGTTCTGTAGCCGTTTCCAAACTTCGGGAGTCTCGGTAAGTTTACTTGTGACACAGATGTCACAAGTTTTATTTTATGATGTTTTGTTTGTGACATGAGATTTACTTTAATAATTTATACAGCGTATTTAAGTAAATGACAGGCTCCATATTGAAAAAAGTCTATAAGCATAAGCTATAATGTATCAATGCCTTTCTTACCACAGTGTCTGGGATATGGTAGTACTCAGTGAATACTGAATGAATGAGCGTTTAAGCTTCAGCTTTGTGTGTGTGATGAGTACAAGGATATCTGTTTCAAAGATTTTTATAAAGACTAAGAAATAATCACGTGAAGTTCGTTGTGTGGCGCCTGGTAAATGTGAAAACTGAAATAAACTTTATCCATGATTATTATCACTATTGTTTTCTGTGTTGAAACTTAGCTTTTTATTAGTAGTACTTTTATCCTAAAGGGCTTTAAGAAAGTCTTTTCCAAGGTTCATGAGGGTTTTTTTGCCTTTGTTTTCTTTGAAATAGCTTTGTTGGGATATAACATACATATTATGTAGTTTATCCATTTAAAGTGTGCAATTCAGTGGTTTTTATTACATGTACAGAGTTGTGCAACCGTCACCATGATCACAGTTTAGAGCTCACTTATCATCCTCAAGCAAACTCATGGTTTTCATGTCAGGTTTCAGATGCCAGTGGCTCCATGAAAGTGAGTCTGGTGGCAGAAGAAAACCCCTTCTCCATGGCGATGCTGCTGTCTGAAGAATGCTTCATTTTGGACCACGGTGCTGCAAAACAGATTTTCGTATGGAAAGGTAAAAAAAAAAAAAAAAATGCCATTGGCATTGTTGACATACTTCAGATTTATATGTATTTCCTCATAAAGATAAATAAAACATCTTTTCTGACTTAAAAAAAAAGCTTCCCTTTCTGCATGATCTATACAATGCAGACATCAAAACTATATTTTCTTACTATTAGCCTTATTTACTAGGGATGATGGGATAAAAGAAAGTCTTTGGGCATTAGAAATAGAATTTTTTGTCTATTCTATATTATAATATCGTTAAATATATTTAGTATACTAGGAAGTTTTTGCCATTTTTCAGTATTGTAGTTAAATTATAATTATGTTTAATTTTTGGTGCACAAGTATCTCTTAATCATGTAATATGTTGCCTTTCTAAAATTCTCTTTCATTTATGTTGCATGTTAGGTAAAGATGCTAATCCCCAGGAGAGAAAGGCTGCCATGAAGACAGCTGAGGGATTCCTAGAGCAAATGAATTATTCTACGAATACCCAAGTACGTATGGAAATGAACTAGCTAGGAAAAATTTTTTAGATATGGGAGCTCGTGACATCACCACAAAACTCCTGAGCGAATTTGGTTCCGAAAAACATACACAGAAGGCATTCTTACCTATGTGTGTACAATGTTGTGTTCTGTGCTCCTAGAACTCTGTGTGGAGGACGGAATTTTGCAGAAATTGGAGATTAGACTTTCAGTGGGACTCTGTGATTAGAGTAAAAGCCCATTCACTTCCTGCACAGCCTTCAAGTCAAGATGGTCAAGCACAGTTGAATTAACTGAGAGCATATATCAGTTATTCCCTAGAGCAAGTTGTATAAACATGGACTAAGGCCCAGAAAATACTTGCCTTCATGGAGATTCATTTAGACACTGACTAGTTGCTCTTCTTTTCTGAATCTCCTAGCTTCATCTTCATTTTTATGTCCTGGCAAAAGCAGCACAAGGAAATAATTTCTTTCAGGTCACAGACCTCCTGTGAACCTAAAATAGAAAAACAGTCAAACTTATTTGACTGTGATGGAAACGTATGAAATGACTTGATTCTTCTCTCAGACATCCAAATGTATTGGCAATTACTATAAGAATAAAAGCAGGGTTGAATTGTTTTAGCTTCATATTTGATACTTCTTTTGTATTCATATAAGGATTCCAGCTTCTAAGTTCACATTTGTCATCTTTAAAAAAAAAAGGCTCCTCGTTGCCTTTCCTTAGTTTTTTCTCCACAACTGGATTATTGTTTTTCTTTGGTCTCTTATTTTTCTGTTTATAATTATTGTTGTTTAGTTACTAGTTGTGTTCGACTATTTGTGATCCCATGGACTATATCCTGCCAGGCTCTTCTGTCCATGGAATTTCCCAGGCAAGGATACTGGAGTGGGTTGCCGTTCCCTTTTCCAGGGGATCTTCCTGACCCAGAGATCAAACCCATGTCTCCTGCATTGGCAGGCGGATTCTTTACTGCTGAGCCACCAGGAAAGGCCAAACCAGAGCACCTAAACAGGGACGTGAACCCTGGACCCCTGGATTAAAAGTCTGATGCTCTACCCACTGAGCTAATAACAATCTTTTACATTTCAGATTCAGGTTCTGCCAGAAGGAGGTGAAACACCGATCTTCAAACAGTTCTTTAAGGACTGGAGAGATAGAGATCAGAGCGATGGCTTCGGGAAAGTGTATGTCACAGAAAAAGTGGCTCACATAAAACAAATTCCATTTGATGCCTCAAAATTGCACAGCTCTCCACAAATGGCAGCCCAGCATCATATGGTGGATGATGGTTCTGGCAAAGTCGAGGTACTTACATATTTCTGTTTATTTGTTTGTCAAACCCATTTATGCCAATTTATGTGGAAATATAACTTCAAGAAGCTACAAATTGTAAAATGTGCATTTTAATGATTAATAAAGATGATCCAAGATTGTATATTAAAGCAGGGAGTTGAAAATTGGAAGATAACGTTATCTGACCTTCAGTCTTAGTGTATAGTGTGTTTGCTGAGATTCTAAGAAACTAGGTAATTTGTGTAAGATCACCTAATCACCTTAGAGGCCGCCAAGGAACCCAGCTGTCTCTGTCTCATATCCTGGTCCAAGCCTGCTTCTGCTCTCAGAACTAGACTTGTCCAGTGTGGGTACATTGCTCCAAAAGCTCCAAGCCCTAAGTTTGTCCTTCCCTTGCACCTTAGGGGCATTCACAAAGGCAAAATGTGTGTTATGGGCCAACATCACAGATGTTTTTAGAGCATTCACAATGAATTTGTTGATTATTGCTATTTTTTTACAAAAATTGTTGAAACCCTCCTAAGAATTCTCCCTAACTAAAATCTCTTCATGTTTGGTCTGCCATTGAGTCATCTAACTTAAGGGGAACCATATAAGATCACTTCTGTTCTAGAGTATGTTGGTGGCTCTCCTCAGTCTCTCTGAGAACATCCATCCTTAGCTGGGCCTCCCAGGCCTTCCATGACTGAGCCTTGCTCTCTGCACCTCAGCCTTCACAGCCTCGAGGGCTCCTCCCCATCGCCATTTGGGTGACATTCCCACTCCTCCTTTGTAACTCAGTTAAGTCACAAGCTTCCTCTCTTCTGAAGAGACTTCTTTCTGCACTGAAATGACCTTTCTCTGTTCTCAAGCCAGAAGTCATGTTCTTCATGGATTCATCATAGAAGTACCACAGAGTTGTTCATTTACTTAGAGATTTCTCCTCCCAGACCTCTTGTCGTTCCTTGAGGGAAGAAGTTGAGTAACTTATCTCTTCATTCCCAGAGCTTATCACACACTGCTCAGACCAAAGTCTGAGATTTAATGTAAGAGATTTAAGAAGATGTTTTTCCTCTTTTCAAAGGCTTGAAGTGTGAATCTAAGCTGGGCAGGGGTTATGGGAACTACACGGGGAGAAGTGCCTCCTGTGGTCACTGTCAGAGGGTTATCAGCTTTGGGGCCTGAGTCTGTGTCCTGCTCAGACATCCTTTTCTGGAGCACAGCACAGCCAGAGAGCCCCATGGTGGACATGGATCCCCAGCTCCAAATGTGTCCTGGCCACAGTCTCCACCTCAGAGCATAGTGTTCTGAGAAGTCCTCCCATGCCACCCTGGGAAGATGATGTCCAGGGTTTGCTCTAGGATTTTGGGTTTAAACAAGCCATGCTGCCATTGTTCCTGTGGGATGGCGCAGGAAGGCTGCTCTCTGAAAGCACCGCACTGCTCCGTTCCACTTGCTCATCTTCAATTTCAAAGTGAAAGTGGAGTCGCTCAGTCATGTCTGACTCTTGTGACCCTATGGACTGTAGCCCACCAGGCTCCTCAGTCCATGGAATTTTCCAGGCAAGAGTACTGGAGTGGGTTGCCATTTCCTTCTCCAGGGGATCTTCCCAACCCAAGGATCGAACCCGGGTCTCCCGCACTGCAGGCAGACGCTTTACCGTCTGAGCCCCCAGGGAAGCCCCAATTTCAAAACAGAGGATCTGTCCTGAGCCTCCCAGGACCCAGGCAGGAGGATGTGTGTGCAGGCAGTGGCTGCAGTCTCTCACTCCCGGGCACTTTCCCATTTCATTTACAACTCTCATCTCTCCAACTTTTAACCTTTAATTAGAAGTACCTTTAGTTTGTGCTGAGGAGGAGGACATAGGAAATAACTAGTTCTGCCTGCTTCCGTCTTAGTCTTAGGGCACATTTTGAAACTAGAAGTCATGCAGTTTGGCATTGTTATTGTTTAGTCACAGTCTGCCACTCTTACCTGGGGAGGAAAAACAGTCTCATGCCTTAAAGCACAGGGAAGGAGAAGTTTTAAAAAATTGCCTCCCAGCTGATGAAAAATTTATATAAGAGATGTATTTCTGAGCTAAATGTTTCAGTTTGTCGTGTAACCAGACTGTCATGTTATTTTCACTAATCAAACAGTAGGTATTTATTAATCAACAGGCTCAGAACTGAGATAAGAACTATGAAGGGTATAAAAGAGTATAAAAGAACTCTGAACGCTTAAGAAGTCAATATCCAAACTGACAAAAATGTCTTCCTGTTGCTTGATTTGTAACTGGTTAGAAAAGTAAAAGGTTTTTAATGGCAGATCCAAACCAAAAGGCTTTTTTTTTAAACCTTAGAGAAGTATTATTAGATGAAGAAGATTTCGATTTTGATACACTTATTTATTTCTTTTAGATTTGGCGTGTAGAAAACAACGGTAGGGTCGAAATTGACCCACACTCTTTTGGTGAGTTTTATGGTGGTGACTGCTACATTATACTTTACACTTATCCCAGAGGACAGATTATCTACACCTGGTAAGTTTCCCTCTTTCATAAAATCTCAAGCTCTGTAGAGGCCGCATGTTGCTCCAAAGTTAAGTTTCATTATATTCCATGCAATATGGGGTAAAATTATCCTACAATTTAGCCTAGTGAGCTTTGTATACCATGAATGTAGTATTTTCTTCTAGTATGATTTTGGCTATGTTTTGGTAGCTGCTGTCCACGAGCAGTGTAGATAAAAGTCATCCTTACTAATTCAGGAGAAAGGTGTTGATAGCTGAAGGGTGGTGTTCCTTTAGTGGATATGTAGTTGAATAACTCCTCTCCTTTGAAAGCTAACAAACACTCCAACTGGCCAGCATCAGGTACCATGTCTTCTTATTGTTAAAATTCACAGAGGCTCATCCTGATTGGAGTTGCAACATTTCAATGAATCAGATTCTCTAAGGCATGTATATAATTTATGGTTTTATTTCAGACTCTGGAGATCTCAAATTGATGCATCCTTATTCTTTGTCCTCATGAAATTCATGGCAGTACTAAATAAAACGTGCTATTGCTTCCATTTCTTATCCATGTCTTTTGCATAATGATTTGAGTTAATTGAAGGTTAAGTTTACTTCCCTGGTGGCTGGGACCGTATAGAGTCAGCCTGCAATGCAGGAGACCTGGGTTTGATCTTCAGGTCAGGAAGGTTCCCTGGAGAAGAAAATGGCACCCCACTCCAGTATTCTTGCCTGGAGAATCCCATGGACGGAGGAGCCTGGTGGGCTATGGTCCATAGGTTTGCAGAGCATCAGGACATGACTGAGTAACTAACACTTTCACCTTCAAATTGGCTTAAAGNGAAGAAAATGGCACCCCACTCCAGTATTCTTGCCTGGAGAATCCCATGGACGGAGGAGCCTGGTGGGCTATGGTCCATAGGTTTGCAGAGCATCAGGACATGACTGAGTAACTAACACTTTCACCTTCAAATTGGCTTAAAGTCGGTGCCAATGGAAATGTCCAGCCAAGTAAGTGAAGTACACGTAGCGTGCTGGACTAGTCCAAAGGGACAGGATTCTGTAGCAAATTAAGTAGTGCTGGATTCTCAAACTATTTATGAAGTGAAATCAGATAAAGTGGAATATTTCTGAGAAGCCTGGGAAAAAGAAAATAATTTTCAAAAAAGATATTAAAGCTGAGAGGTGTAGGTTGAGGTTGCGAGGATGAAGCAGGATCCTGCCTTTGCCTGCGTGATGGTAGCTGTCTTCAGTGAGGATACTGAGTGGACGAGGACGCGGGTGTCTGCTGATAGGGTGACTTTTCTCTATGGTGAGTGTCCCACCGGATGCCAGTCATCCGTCCTCACAGTATGACCACTTCCCCCTTATACTGGCCAGTGCCTTGACCTTAACCAAGAGTAGGAGATGAGATGATTGTCCCCACCCCATGGGTTCTTGGTACCCCGAGGATGGTGTGGAAACCAGGAGTATCAGCGTCACTGGGGAGCTGGTTAGAAATAGAGAATATCAGGCCCCACCTTTGACCTACTAAAGTGGAACCTGTGTTTTAACAAGTTCTCAGGATGATTCAAAATCACCTTAATGATTGACAGGCACTGCCTTAGGCAATGGCTCCGAACACTAGCTGCACATACTAACCCAGATAATTTTTCCCAAAGTTGAATACCCAGTGCCCTGTTTATACCCAGTTGGCAGGACTCTTGAGTTTCTCATGTACACCATGGCATTAATGAGAACCACTGTGTTCAGAGACATTTCTGACCCCACAGTTGCATCATATCCTGTCAAGGATGAATGTATTTAGCTATTTAGCTATTTAGCTATTTAGCTCTATATTTAAGATACCATCTTCATAGCAACCAGTTTTTTTGAGCAGCATGTTTGTGCCCTCAAAATGCTAGATGTTTCCATGTATTATCTCTCTTCCTTACAATCAGATAATTTTCAAAAGATATAAAAGGAAGGGGGAATCAGATAGAGTAATTTAACGCAAAGTCACAACTCTTGTAACGGGTGAAGTGACATTTCACACCTTGATGCAGATCAAGGCTGTCTTCAAGGCCTGTCTGCAGCTATCCCTGGTAGAAACTATGTCTTTATTTTGCAATTTCCCTTTCTAAAATTTTAATTCAGAAAAGTATCTGTGGAAAGCATGGCATCCGTAGGGATAAATTCATTGTAAGTAGGCAATGAATTTACATTACTTACATTCTGAATAAGCTTTTCTTTTACATTCTGTTTCTTGGTCTTCCTCTAAATTCTTTTTGGTGTGTAAAAAATATAGTTAATAATTGTGGCACTTAGATCAAACAGGAAAGATTAAATAAATAATTCAAGAGAATGTTTTGAGGAATTAGTAATTTGTAATCCACGTAAATAACTATATGGATATAGATAAAATGGATTAAATCAGGTTATAAATTTTGAATGTAAAAGCTATTCTTCAAATCATTCGAAAGTGTCCACTGAGCACTTTCTATGTGCCAAGCACTGAGCTAAATACTAAAGATACAATCAAAAGTGTTCTCCAAGAATTTATACTTAAGGAGAGAAAGATGGTTATCAGCCATTTCAATAAAGTATGAAGGCTTAGATAAAACCAAGCTGAATGGTCTGTGTAGAATTAGGAACAGATACTCAAGCTCACTGCTAGGTTATTGGTGAAGGACTCCTAAAAGTGACATCTAAGTGGGAGCAGAATGAGAGTGAAGAAAGCAAGCAAATAGGAAGGTGTTCCTAGCAATGCATGAAAAAGCGTGCTCTAATCTATTAGTAATGGTGTATGGCACGAGCAAAGTTAGGAAGCAAAAGATAAAACCAGTGAATGAGAAGGAGCCAAGTGATTAGCTGGGTTTCCCTAGTGACTCTGACAGTAAAGAATCTGCCTATAATGCCAGAGACCTGGGTTTGACCCCTGGGTTGGGAAGATCCCCTGGAGGAGGGCATGGCAACCCACTCCAGTATTCTCTCCTGGAGAATCACATGGACAGAGGAGCCTGGCGGGCTACAGTCCACGCGGTCGTTTAATAGCACAGGTGTTAAATTTGTCAGTTTGTTGATGTATAGTTTGCNTCTGCCTATAATGCCAGAGACCTGGGTTTGACCCCTGGGTTGGGAAGATCCCCTGGAGGAGGGCATGGCAACCCACTCCAGTATTCTCTCCTGGAGAATCACATGGACAGAGGAGCCTGGCGGGCTACAGTCCACGCGGTCGTTTAATAGCACAGGTGTTAAATTTGTCAGTTTGTTGATGTATAGTTTGCAGAACTTCAAAAACTTCCATAAACATAGTGAAGAGGCGTTTAGGAAATGCCTCCTGAAGACTAGCTTCAAATTAAACAACTTTCCAGTTTATGTGGTCATTTCAATCATGGGATATGAATAGGTTAAATCCAAGAGGCAGAGTTAAAGGTGACAAACTTGAATGAAATCACTGCTGAATACACAAATTTGTCTTTTTATTTCTGAAACGAGACTCTAAAATGACAAGAGAAAACTAATTCCAGCCGTGATCTTTTCTCTGAAATGTCAAGTAATTGAAATTAAACAAACCTTGATCAGTGGTGATGATGAGTCTCTTGAAGCAGTAAATTCCATTTTCATGCATTTATTTTTAATGAGTAACAAGTACCACAGATTTGTAAAGAAGAAATCATATCAAAGTAGACAGCTTCTTTTCTCCCTCTAAGCGCAGGATTTCAAAGTTAGAGACAAAGCAATTTTCTTATGGTCTTGATTGCAGTGCAGTCCTTGACTGCCTGGGTCACAGATCCATAAAGCAAATTAGTTTGAATCTGTGTGGGTGGAAGCGTGGTCCCTGTGACAGGATGAGGAAGAAGGGTTTGAGATAAACAGTGAAATATTTATTAAGAGTGTCAGAAGGCAAAAGTTTGGTGAGGGTTTTCAGTATTGCTGATTGAAATACTCCCGGGGGGGGGGGGGGA
>SJYX01019694.1:160057-189758 GCA_006410675.1 Oreotragus oreotragus | reverse complement strand
CTGATGCTGGGAAAGATTGAAGGTAGGAGAAGGGGATGACAGAGGATGAGATGGTTGGATGGCATCACCGACCTGATGGATGTGAGTTTGAGCAAGCTCTGGGAGTTTGTGATGGACAGGGAAGCCTGGCTTGTTGGAGTCCATGGGATTTCAAAGAGTTGGACATGACTGAGCGACTGAACTGAACTGAATACATAATCTATTGATAGTTATTATTCACTGATATTTGTTTAATAATTCAGTAATGTTTACTGTGCCTGCACTGTTCTAGGTCTGAAGGTTTATCAGTGAAAAATACAGGACTTTTGTATTCATTGCACTTCATTATTGAAACGACAAGCAAAACAGAATAAACTCCTATAAAAAAGTAAAATAATGTTGTTGCACGTTGCTAGCTGCCATGAAAGAAAGGAAAAAATAGAGCTGAATAAGAAGGCCAAAAATGGGTGCATGCATATGGTCTGTTACAATTTTTAATAAATTGATCTGAGTGATCTTATTGAGTGACAGCTGGGTTAAACTTTAGATGGGTGAGGGGTTAAGCCATGCTGATACCTGGAAAGAGTGTTCTAGACATATTCTACTGGCCCATATCCAACCATTTACTACCTATCTTATTAAATAATGATGGCAAAATTTCTCTATCTTTGGAATTAGGTTTCAGTGAGGTGTCACACTAGATATCTATTTAACATTTTGGAGGCCTGAAGTACTAAGAAGTTAAGAAATTTAGGCTATAGCGTTTGGTATTTTCTGCTTAGAACAGTAAGAAGCCCTAATTTGTTAAAGAAGGAAAATAGTTATGTTATATAAAGTACTTCTCTAATATTTAAGGAGCATTTTAGAAAACATTTCCAAATAATTTTTACTGGATGTGTCTACAATGAGCTAAAAGTGATACCATGCCTTGGATCATCAGTTTTTGAAATTTCCTTTTCAATCATATTTAATTGAAGAAAATGTTCTTGTTAAATAAAGTTCTTTCATGTGCATCAAGAGAACTATGAAAGATCACTAATTGTGATCTCTAATGTAAGAAAATAATTGAGACAATTATTAAACTAAAAATGAAGCTGCTGTATATAATTCTCTTATAAATGAGGATAAGTAAAATAAAATCAAGTTTCTTAGTATAACCTTGGAAAGGGTAGAATCCCGAGAAACCAGAAGGACGAGATGATCTAAAGGAACATCATGAATCCCAAAAAAAAAAAAAAGTTTTCTGAGCTGAAAACAATAAGATAAAAGCATCAAAAGTACATCATAGTTAACATTTTTCTCATGTATTTTTCCACTTGAACATTTTAACATATCTTTTGAAGTTGCATATGTTAATTTTCAATGTTTGAAACTGGAATTTTAATGAATCCAGTCATAATATTCCTTCATACATAAAAGTCAAGAGACCTTAATATATATTACCTTGTGAATTAGCTACAATTCTAAGTTTTAGAAAAGGGAGAGCTTATTATCCAAATGAGAATTAGAGAGGTTAAATTTTCACTTATAATAAAGTGAGATAATAAAGTTGATTCTCACTTATAATAAAGCTGAAAGTAGAAATCATATCTTAGTGCTCCTGGTCTGGGGAACTCTTTTTTTTAAAAAAAATCCTTTCTTATGTAAAGTAGATCTTTTCCAAAATGTCAGCCTGGACCACTGGTACTTTTAAAGCAGATGACGGTGGTTTGGGAGGCAATGGGATAATAATGTGGAGTGGGATAAAGATTGACTGGAACTTATACCTGAAAGATCCCTCTACAGATGACAAGAGCAAGAGACCATTATGTACAGATGTTACCCGTTCCTAGCCTTACTTTGTTCCCCGTTCTTCACACTGAAAAGTGAAAGTGAAAGTTGGTCACACTGTCGTGTCCGACTCTGCGATCCCATGGACTGTAGCCCGCCAGGCTCCTCTGTTCATGGACTTCTCCAGGCTACAGTACTGGAGTGGGTTGCCATTTCCTTCTCCAGGGGATCTTCCCAACTCAGGGATCAAACCTGGGTCTCTTGCATTGCAAGCGGATTCTTTGCCAACTGAGCAACTAGCCACACAATCTATTGTAACCAGTTAAATTTCCAATTCTTATTAAGAAAATGATCTCTACAGCGAAGGCACTGCTTCCAAAAGGCCGCTCTTAAAATGCATACTTAATGACCAGGAGAATAGAAATAACTGAAGTTCTAGTTCAAAAGGAATGAATACTCTTACTCATGTGTACAAATCTGTGGTTGTTGGTCGTGGGTGAATACTGTGTTTTGTTATGAAGAATTCTGACACTGAGCTCAGGGGGAATGAGTTTGAGGGTCAGTTATTGATATCTTCCATGAATGCAAAAGGAGAGTTTGCTATTGCTGATAGAGTCTTTTTCCAGAGGTAAGAAATACTTCAAGGCAAAGAGAGATAAGCAAGGAAGAGGCAAAGAAAGGTGGCAAATTTAGTCCACTTAGACTAAAGGACTCACAGCTTTAGCACTGAGTCCTTGGAAGGGTCCCTTAGAGTCAGCAGAAGGATAATTCTAACTACAAATTTTGCTGAGAGCTGGTCTTTTCTTCAGCTTTTCTTGGATTATTCACTTTTAGGGTGAGTGGATTTTTTTTTTTTTACAATTGCAATAACTTTGTGTTAGTTTTTAAATTTTTAAAAAATGCATTTACTAAAATCTCATATGCATTTCACCACAAACTTGTGATTAGACCAGGCAAAAATTGATATACATTTTCTCATCAAAGAGAGAATGAACATAAAATTAAACTCTCTGCCCCCAATTTTATATATCAGGAGAAGAACCACAATTTCTTAATACAGATTATTGTGTCTTTTCCCCACGATTAAATCCTTGTCTTGATATATTTTTCAGGACACCCAAAATACTGTGCCAGTTGATACTTTGCTCTAAAGAATTCATTATCTCTTTTCAGTGAAACAGAACACTTAAAATGAAATGCTGCTGCTGCTGCTGCTAAGTCACTTCAGTCGTGTTCAACTCTGTGTGACCCCATAGATGCCAGCCCACCAGGCTCCCCTGTCCCTGGGATTCTCCAGGCAAGAACACTGGAGCAGGTTGCCATTTCCTTCTCCAATGCATGAAAGTGAAAAGTGAAATACTCATCTTTTATTAAAAATTTCTAACATGTTTGATGTGACAAGATAGAAAGAGGAAAAATGTTGAAAGGACAAAATCCTTTAGGTCTTCAAAGATTGCAAAATAAATTGCTACAAACCACTGAAAATACAAAATAAAAAGTACAATATCCATAAAAATATGGGCACATATATAAGACCCAGGCTTCACTTCCACTGAAACCTGTTCAATAGATGAAAAACATTCATTGAAAAATTAATGTTACAGCTGTCAAAATTATACACAATTCACCTTTATCAAGAAAATCTGAATGCCAGCTTCTAAATGACATTGGTTTATAGAAATGGGGTAGGTGTTTTCTAACAGAAATAGTATCCCAAATACATTGTTTCCTAATGAAACATCAATATACTGGAATTCCTTTTTACTCTTTCCTGATGTCCCTTTACTCTAGTTCATTAATCTCAATAGTCAAGTCTTGATCAATGGTCCTAATTCCAGACTGTATCCAATGGGGAATAATGAGGTAATATTAATTATCTTTTATGACTCAAAATTCAGTACTATAAGGAAGAAAACTATTGCTTCTCTTTGAATTTTCTCTCCTTGTGCCTGTTTCTGCTCCCTTCTAGGAGTCTTTTTTTTTTTTTTTTTTAAATTTCTTCCTTGGTTTGACCATGTTTCTTCCCTAGGATCAAAACCTGATTCCATTTTAACAAAAAATTTTGCTGTATAGTTATGGGCATGTTTCTTTTTGCAATTATGGATTCTATTATGAAGCTGATCAACAACTTATGTTTCTATTTTATAGAAATAGAATATTTTTTAATGAAAAGGAAAAAGGAGACATTTGAGCTTCATTGAGCATTAATTAGAAAGATTATTCTAAATTAAAGCAAGGAACCAAAGGAAAATATTTCAATGAAATTTCAAAATGAATGGTTGATATTCTATCTTGTTGGAGAAAATGGACAATTCCGTGTCCTTGATTAATTATATAATTGTGCCAGCAAAAGTGTTTGTAATATATGTTGATAGAAAGTTGTTTATTTTTCTCAAAAATATTTATGTAAGCCAGTTGGATATCTTGCCTCATCTCCTATTCAAAATAATGAAATGATCTTGGGGATATATAATTAGAAACAAAATCTTACCCTGACTCAAAAGACCTCTCCACCCAATTTTATTATTGAATAACAATGAAATCAGAATGTGACCACACCATAGGCAAAGATAGAAATCTCATCCTTTTATATAGACAAGCAGATATAATCCATTGTATACATGGTTCAAGATAAATAATAACTGGCCCTCAGGTGAGAGGACTTCACAATACCATTTGTAACACATAATTCATCTTAAATCTACCTGGTAAGTGGATGATCATCTGTGATGGCTAGTTGCCTTTATCTGGAGAAGAAACAAACTCTCATATCTTATGGCAGGAGGTAGTTTTGCAACCTTGAGCAAGTGACACACAGAAGTTCGGCTTCTACACTCACATAGAAAGTGGGATGTAGAGACTTTAATCGTTACATCAAAGAGATAAGTCCCAGGGCCTCCAGGAAGACCTCAGTCAAATCTGACAAAGCTTCTCAAGTCTTCAGAGGGATTTATGTATATTTCAAAGAGAGAAAAAAGTACACACAAGTATTTCTAAGATAAATACACTTATGAAAAAGAAAGAAAAAATTTCTTATTTTCAAGAGGGGAGTTAAGTCTCTTATTTTTAATTTGTCTTTGTCCTTGTAACCTCTAGACTCTCTGATATAAATATCTACTTCCTCTATAGTGCTTGTATCACAAAGGGGTCTGGCAAATTGGAACTACTGAATCTCCTCCCATGTTAGAGATGGAAGGATATTAATGGAGTGCAATAAGGTTTTTTTTTTTCAGAGCATGAAGAGATAATCAGTGTAATATACTGATTTTAACTACTGGAAAAAAATAGGCAACCAAGTGATTGAAAAAGAGAAGAAAAAAACATACAATTCTTTTCTATTACTCCACACAGCTAGAAGCCTGCCATGAATTGGAGTCAACACCCAAGAGGTCAGATAATTGCCACCTCTGCTTTTCATTTTTGATGCATTTTCAAGTCTCTAAAATCAAATATTCAAATGACAATTTTAAAAAAGATTTATTCTCTAAAACACATAAATCAGATTATTTGCACTTTGTGGCTTGATTTATTAGATTAAAATGCTTGGAAATCATTACTCTAATTTCTACTAAGTATTTTCTACTTGATTATTTTTTGTGTTGGGTTCTGCTTTTAAGTATTTCTGGATTTGAGTTCTGTTTTTAAGTATTTCTGCCCTCTCTCTCTCTTTCACCATTTGTCTCTCTGTATGATTTCCACCTTCACACTGGGTAAGATATTAAAACACTGCACAACTTAATTCTATCCACCACAAAGGCAGTCAAATCTCCCCCAAAACATTCCTGAAATATATAATCAACTGATGGGTTAACTACAATTTATTTACAATTTAATGAATTTTTCAAGCAGCAATTGTATTTTTACATTGTTGCAATGGTATACATAATTTATATCTTGTTCCTAAGCCTAACAAATGTGTTTTCTAGAGATAAGAGGTCTATTACCACTATGTTTATTCTCTGCATAGCCAAAATTTTATGAATATTAGTTGTAATATATTTCCTAATCATTTCCCCCTTTTAATTATGGACTTAGACTCAATTTTGCTTGCTGAAATTCCTGTCTCTGATTTGTTACTTTGGTAATTTTATGTGATCAGATTTGAATCACAGTAACTTACTAACCTAATGTAGAATGAATCTTGCCCTCCTACAAACACATATATAATAACATTCAGTTTCAGTTCACATTACTTATTGACAATTTAAGAGCAGTCATATGCAAAATTTCATTGTTGGTGGGAAATGAAACAATGTAAAATGTTAGCTTGATTCCATGACTTTTTGAAATCTTATCCTTGAGAATGTCATATTTTGGAATTTAGTTTCTATTTCTTTATCCACTAGCAAATCTCAGAAACAAACTTGATGAAAAACTTCCTTTAAATTCAAGAGGTTAATCATCAAGATGTTGTACAGATTTAAGTGAAGTTTTCTATGAAGTACAGAAATATAATAGCAGTGGTCATCTGGTATGTGTTTTACAATATTTTAGAATTGACATGAAAGAACTCCTTTAGAAAGTAAGTTTTCATAGGGCAAATATATCAGAGTAATTGTCTTACATTTTTTCCATATTTAGTATTTTACCAGATACGTATCCTCAATATAGTTTCAATAACAGCTGTGTTATTTCTTAAGCTGTATAACAAGAAAGGCTTAACTACTAATATTTATTATAATGATAAAAGTTTTCACTTGTTCAACTCTCCCTATATAGTAGGTGTTTTTTTTCAAGTGCTTCCATGCATTAGCTCTTAAATCTTTATGATACTCTATGAAGGACAAGCCCTCATAACTACCTCAGATGAGGAAACTGAGGTTCAGAATGGTGAGGTGGCTGCACAAGCCCAGGTACACTAAGCGCTGGGATTTGAACACCAGCCCAGGATTGTTTGCATAAGCACCACTGATCTTTTATTTATTTATTTATTTTTATTTTTTTACACGAACTCCCAAACATGAACCCCCCTCCCACCTCCCACCCTACATCATCCCTCCAGATCATCCCCATACACCAGCCCCAAGCATCCTGCATCCTGCATTGAACATAGACTGGCAATTCATTTCTTACATGATAGTATACATATTTCAATGCTATTCTCCCAAATCATCCCTCCCTCTCCCTCTCCCTCTCCTTTTCCCTCAGAGTCCATAAGTCCGCTCTACACATCTGTATCTTTTTTGCTGTCTTGCATACAGGGTCCTCATTACCATCTTTCTAAATTCCATATATATGTGTTAGTATACTGTATTGGTGTTTTTCTTTCTGGCTTACTTCACTCTGTATAATTGGTTCCAGTTTCATCCATCTTATTAGAACTGATTCAAATGTATTCTTTTTAATGGCTGAGTAATACTCCATTGTGTATATATACCACAGCTTTCTTATCCATTCATCCGCTGATGGACATCTAGGTTGTTTCCATGTCCTGGCTATTATAAACAGTGCTGCAATGAACATTGGGGTACATGTGTCTCTTTCTATTCTGGTTTCCTCGGTGTGTATGCCCAGCAGTGGGATTGCTGGGTCATAAGGCAGTTCTATTTGCAATTTCTTAAGGAATCTCCACACTGTTCTCCATAGTGGCTGTACTAGTTTGCATTCCCACCAACAGTGTAAAAGGGTTCCCTTTTCTCCACACCCTCTCCAGCATTTATTGCTTGCAGACTTTTGGATCGCAGCCATTCTGACTGGTGTGAAGTGGTATCTCATTGTGGTCTTGATTTGCATTTCTCTGATAATGAGTGACGTTGAGCATCTTTTCATGTGTTTGTTAGCCATCCGTATGTCTTCTTTGGAGAAATGTCTATTTAGTTCTTTGGCCCATTTTTTGATTGGGTCGTTTATTTTTCTGGAATTGAGCTGTATAAGTTGCTTGTATATTTTTGAGATTAGTTGTTTGTCAGTTGCTTCATTTGCTATTATTTTCTCCCATTCAGAGGGTTGTCTTTTCACCTTGCTTATAGTTTCCTTTGTTGTGCAGAAGCTTTTAATTTTAATTAGATCCCATTTGTTTATATTTGCTTTTATTTCCAGTATTCTGGGAGGCGGATCATTGAGGATCCTGCTGTGATTTATGTCGGAGAGTGTTTTGCCTATGTTCTCCTCTAGGAGTTTTATAGTTTCTGGTCTTACGTTTAGATCTTTAATCCATTTTGAGTTTATTTTTGTGTGTGGTGTTAGAAAGTGATCTAGTTTCATTCTTTTACAAGTGGTTGACCAGTTTTCCCAGCACCACTTGTTAAAGAGATTGTCTTTACTCCATTGTATATTCTTGCCTCCTTTGTCAAAGATAAGGTATCCATATGTGTGTGGATTTATCTCTGGGCTTTCTATTTTGTTCCATTGATCTATATTTCTTTCTTTGTGCCAGTACCATACTGTCTTGATGACTGCAGCACCACTGATCTTAACCAATATATTAACTGATAAATTTAGAAATTGCCAATCTCAGTAATGGATAATCAGTTAAATGAGAGAGTAAATTGGAAACCTATAGAGAATCAATAAATATTGTTTCCCTTCCTGATTCTTCTCCTATATCCTCCAGAGGTCATCTTGTATCTTTCCCTCCTTTTGGCATCACAGGAAAAAATCCCAACTATGGTTCTTTACTCAGTTCTGGCTTGCATTCTGTGCTTCAAAATGTGTCATGTCATTTCATCCTCATAACCATTTAATGTATGTTAAATGCTTCTGAAAGTTGTTCTTACTTTACAGAGAAGTATAACCCAAATTGCTTAAACAAATTGGCTAAGATTTTTGGGCTCCATCTAGTGATTTTTCCTTTATGACTGTGTGATGGTTCATTTTATGTGGCAACTGGCAGTGTGTTTTTGGATGCCATTAACATTTAAATCAGAGAAGGCAATGGCACCCCACTCCAGTACTCTTGCCTGGAAAATCCCGTGGATGGAGGAGCCTGGTAGGCTACAGTCCACGGGATCGCAAAAAGTAGGACACAACTGAGCAACTTCACTTTCACTTTCATGCATTGGAGAAGGAAATGGCAACCCACCCCAGTGTTCTTGCCTGGAGAATCCCAGGGACGGGGGAGCCTGGTGTGCTGCCGTCTATGGGGTCACACAGAGTCGGACACGACTGAAGCGACTTAGCAGCAACAGCAACAGCATTTAAATGAACGAAATTTGAGTAAAGCAGATTGCCCTCCATGATTAGAAGTGGGCCTCATCCAATCAGCTGAAGGAAAGCCTAAATAGAAAAAAGAATGGCCTCCTGGAGCAAGAGGCAATTCTCCAGCAGATTGTCTTCATTGTTAATCTGCATCACTGGTTCTCCTGGATATCCAGATTGCCAGCCAACATTGTAGATTTTGGACTTGTCAGACTATAAATTCATGTTCGCCAGTTTTTATAATAAATCTTTTGATGTAAGTACATGTTCTATTGGTTGTGTTTCTCTGGGAACCTTGACTAATATACCCACTGGGTTTCTGGCATGCATAATTAATGTTAGAAAACTTGGTAATAGGTAGCAGGTCATATACTACTCCCTATTGACTCCTACTGGGGACCACCATGGGGCTTCCCAGGTGGCACAGTGATAGAGAATCCACCTACAAATGCAGGAGACACAGGAGACACAGGTTTGTGTGTTTCCCTGGGTTGGGAAAGTTCCCTGAAGTAGGAAATGGCAACCCACACAGTATTTTGCCTGGAAAATCTCATGGACGGAGAAGCCTGGTGGGCTCCAGTGGGTCACAAAGAGTCAAACATGATTGATCTACTGAGCACACATGGGGACTTGCAATAAGGAATATACTTGATTCTTCTAAATGTGACTTTTGGTTTAAAAGAGAATTTAATAGTAATAAATGTTTAGAGGAAAATATTACTTGAGTTAATAATCATTCAATTACAAATGCAAACAAATTATATGCAAGAAACAACCTTTATAAAAAGTGTGAAAATAATTATTTAGGAGGGCTCAACTTACAATATATTGATTTAAAAAAAAGTATTTTAATTAGGTGCTGGGTAACTGAACATAAGGATTTCCCTGGTGGCTCAGACAGTNTAATAATCATTCAATTACAAATGCAAACAAATTATATGCAAGAAACAACCTTTATAAAAAGTGTGAAAATAATTATTTAGGAGGGCTCAACTTACAATATATTGATTTAAAAAAAAGTATTTTAATTAGGTGCTGGGTAACTGAACATAAGGATTTCCCTGGTGGCTCAGACAGTAAAGCATCTGTCTACAATGTGGGAGACCTGGGTTCGATCCCTGGGTCAGGAAGATCCACTAGAGAAGGAAATGGCAATCTATTCCAGTACTATTGCCTGGAAAATGCCATGGACAGAGGAGCCTGGTAGGCTATAGTCCTTGGGGTTGCAAAGAGTCAGACACGACTGAGCGACTTCACTCACTCACTTAACTGAGCATAACAAATAATGTAGTAGTTAGATGTTTATATCAGTCTATCAAATTTTGCCCAATTGTGCCTTGGTCTTTTACTTTTACAAATTCAAAGAAGTTTCCCAAGTATTCTTACTAGATGTTGTTGTATATTTATTGGAAAGTTTCTCAAAATGATCAATATAAACACATAAAAGAATTGTTTAAACACTCTCTTTATGAAAAAGGAGTAGTAGTTTCATCCCTTGGATTTGTCGCAGACAACAGCCAATATATGCATGCTTTTCACTTTTTACTGGGGACAAATTTGTAAATTATAAAAGTGGCAGTTCATTTGTTAAATTCATGATTCAAAAACAAACAGGGGATAGAAATTAAATTTAAATACTATGTATATATATATATACACATAATATACCTTAGAAAGGTTGAATAGCACAAAAGCTGGATGTAAATCTATCGAAACAAGAGCTATGGAGTGGATTAACAGAACAGAATAGGAGAAACCAAATAAAATATCTATTTTTTAATTACAATAAAATCTAGAATATTAGAGTTTTAAAAGAGGAAGTCTAAGATCAGAAAAGAATATATTCATGTAAAAGTAATTATGATAAAAATTAAAAACAGTGATAATATCATTCGATTGGATTTTTCAGGAAAAGTATCCATGTAGATACTAAGATCTGAAATATTGGTTAAGGAGTAGAAGAACAACTATACCGAATGGATACATAAAAGAAAAAGAATCACTATACTGCTATTTGAAATTAGAGTAAAAGAAAACAGAAAAAAGGTGGTGGACAGATGATCATCAAATAAACATTTAAAAAAGTTTCCTCATCTGAGAAAAGGCTTGAAACATCATATCAAAAGTTTTAAGGGAGTACCGGGCAAATTTAGTGAAAATAGATACCTTGCATATCCAGCAGATAAGATGGATTGCTTTCAAAGGATATAATGAGGTTGGTGCTAGATTTTTTTTATCCTGATCACTGAGGGTCAGAAATCAATACAGCAACATCAGCAGCTTTAAAAGAAAAGAAGTCTAAGGCCTAAGAAATCTTTATCTGTTGCAAGTGCAAGAGAAAGAGATTCTCTGACATGCAAGGACATGAAAATTATACCACCTAAGTAGTTATCCTGAAAAAAATTTACTTGAAGATACAAGCTAATGGAAACATGCATCAGAATAAATTTTTCAAGAAGGGAAGTAAATGTATAAAAGATTATGGTGAACCATTCAATCAGGAAAAAGTAATATAGAAATAATTATTGTTAATATGATAAAACAATGAGAATTTTAATGCAAAAGTATTAATAATTTGCAACTGACTAAAGTGATTTGAATGAAAATAACATGAAAGAATCAGTAAAAGGAGGGCAATTTTCAGTTAATATCAGAAGTCAGTAATTTATAAGTAATCACTTGATACTCATTTTTCAAAACAATGAAGCACATGTTTCTAAAACTAAATGCAATCAGAATCATCTGGGCAAGTTATCAAGCATATGTGTTGCCAAGACTCATCCCAGATCTTCAGAAAAAAAATGTGAGACATGGGAATCAATGCCACTGAAAAACTTACTACAATTTTTTACCCCCCTGTATCAGGCACAGGTTTAGCATGAATCTCAGTAGTTCTGAGAGGCAGCCAATCAAATCCTTTGTAAGAGAACTGAAGATCCTTATCCTACTTGTGTAGCTTAATTTTTTTTCCCTTACCTTTCCCTTTGGCAATTGATAGGAGCAGGGAAGAAAGAAAACTGTTTATCTGTAGTACTTAAAAGTTCTCAGAAGATAACACATTAAAATAGGGGCAAGAGTACGTATTGTGTTCAAAAATTCTATGAAGATTCTTTAATTATTTTCTGCTTCCTATTGGAAACTTTACTGAGAAGAGAGACTGCCTTTGAAGGCAGCAAAAAAGGTAAGCAAACAGACTTGGAGTGGACATCACAGTTGATCCCACAATAATGAATGAAATGAGGTTAAGTAGTTTGCAATTTGTGGTGTCAGTGGTCAATCTCCAGGGGAAATAATACAAGAGCTCAGAACACCTCCTGAGGCTGTTATAAGTTATAGGTATTGGCGTAACCTCAGAGATTGGCTATAAGTTATAGGTAAAAAATCCTATGTTTGCTTCATGATCAGGTATACACTGGGATGTACCTTTGCAGAGAGTTGAAGATGGGAAATATAAGTTCCCCAGGGAACAAATTATCAATGCATTTTTGAAAAGGGCAGAGCTGCTAAAACAAATACAGCTAAACATCTATTAAGACACAAAGCTCTAGAAGCTTATTTCTTACACAAGCAACAATCTAAGAACAGTGCTATTTGTTGGTTAGTGGCACTCCTCCACTTGATGACACAAGCACTGGAACTTTCTGTTGTATGGCTCTGCCATCCCTTAGAGCTTCATTATAGTCAGCATCCAACTGGCAAAACTGGGGAATGAGAATTTCTCTACAAGAAGCACTAAAGACAACAGTTAGAACCAAAGAGGCATAATTCCTTAAAACATAATTCCTGAAACATACTCCTTGGCTAGCTAGCCTCCAACAGCAAGCCATCCCTGCTGGAAGATATAAAAATCTTAGATTGGACTTTTTTGATATCCTGAAACTTCCATCTAATTACACTGAAGTGTCCAAATTAATCCTAGTTCTCTGGAAAGAGAACTCTGGAAAGATCTGCATCCCAACAAATGTGGACTAATTCTTATAAAATTAAAAACCAAAGCAGGAATGTTTTCATTGAAAAATAGGCTGCTGCTGCTGCTAAGTCACTTCAGTCATGTCCGACTCTGTGTGACCCCATAGACGGCAGCCCNTCCCAGCACCACTTGTTAAAGAGATTGTCTTTACTCCATTGTATATTCTTGCCTCCTTTGTCAAAGATAAGGTATCCATATGTGTGTGGATTTATCTCTGGGCTTTCTATTTTGTTCCATTGATCTATATTTCTTTCTTTGTGCCAGTACCATACTGTCTTGATGACTGCAGCACCACTGATCTTAACCAATATATTAACTGATAAATTTAGAAATTGCCAATCTCAGTAATGGATAATCAGTTAAATGAGAGAGTAAATTGGAAACCTATAGAGAATCAATAAATATTGTTTCCCTTCCTGATTCTTCTCCTATATCCTCCAGAGGTCATCTTGTATCTTTCCCTCCTTTTGGCATCACAGGAAAAAATCCCAACTATGGTTCTTTACTCAGTTCTGGCTTGCATTCTGTGCTTCAAAATGTGTCATGTCATTTCATCCTCATAACCATTTAATGTATGTTAAATGCTTCTGAAAGTTGTTCTTACTTTACAGAGAAGTATAACCCAAATTGCTTAAACAAATTGGCTAAGATTTTTGGGCTCCATCTAGTGATTTTTCCTTTATGACTGTGTGATGGTTCATTTTATGTGGCAACTGGCAGTGTGTTTTTGGATGCCATTAACATTTAAATCAGAGAAGGCAATGGCACCCCACTCCAGTACTCTTGCCTGGAAAATCCCGTGGATGGAGGAGCCTGGTAGGCTACAGTCCACGGGATCGCAAAAAGTAGGACACAACTGAGCAACTTCACTTTCACTTTCATGCATTGGAGAAGGAAATGGCAACCCACCCCAGTGTTCTTGCCTGGAGAATCCCAGGGACNAGAGAAGGCAATGGCACCCCACTCCAGTACTCTTGCCTGGAAAATCCCGTGGATGGAGGAGCCTGGTAGGCTACAGTCCACGGGATCGCAAAAAGTAGGACACAACTGAGCAACTTCACTTTCACTTTCATGCATTGGAGAAGGAAATGGCAACCCACCCCAGTGTTCTTGCCTGGAGAATCCCAGGGACGGGGGAGCCTGGTGTGCTGCCGTCTATGGGGTCACACAGAGTCGGACACGACTGAAGCGACTTAGCAGCAACAGCAACAGCATTTAAATGAACGAAATTTGAGTAAAGCAGATTGCCCTCCATGATTAGAAGTGGGCCTCATCCAATCAGCTGAAGGAAAGCCTAAATAGAAAAAAGAATGGCCTCCTGGAGCAAGAGGCAATTCTCCAGCAGATTGTCTTCATTGTTAATCTGCATCACTGGTTCTCCTGGATATCCAGATTGCCAGCCAACATTGTAGATTTTGGACTTGTCAGACTATAAATTCATGTTCGCCAGTTTTTATAATAAATCTTTTGATGTAAGTACATGTTCTATTGGTTGTGTTTCTCTGGGAACCTTGACTAATATACCCACTGGGTTTCTGGCATGCATAATTAATGTTAGAAAACTTGGTAATAGGTAGCAGGTCATATACTACTCCCTATTGACTCCTACTGGGGACCACCATGGGGCTTCCCAGGTGGCACAGTGATAGAGAATCCACCTACAAATGCAGGAGACACAGGAGACACAGGTTTGTGTGTTTCCCTGGGTTGGGAAAGTTCCCTGAAGTAGGAAATGGCAACCCACACAGTATTTTGCCTGGAAAATCTCATGGACGGAGAAGCCTGGTGGGCTCCAGTGGGTCACAAAGAGTCAAACATGATTGATCTACTGAGCACACATGGGGACTTGCAATAAGGAATATACTTGATTCTTCTAAATGTGACTTTTGGTTTAAAAGAGAATTTAATAGTAATAAATGTTTAGAGGAAAATATTACTTGAGTTAATAATCATTCAATTACAAATGCAAACAAATTATATGCAAGAAACAACCTTTATAAAAAGTGTGAAAATAATTATTTAGGAGGGCTCAACTTACAATATATTGATTTAAAAAAAAGTATTTTAATTAGGTGCTGGGTAACTGAACATAAGGATTTCCCTGGTGGCTCAGACAGTAAAGCATCTGTCTACAATGTGGGAGACCTGGGTTCGATCCCTGGGTCAGGAAGATCCACTAGAGAAGGAAATGGCAATCTATTCCAGTACTATTGCCTGGAAAATGCCATGGACAGAGGAGCCTGGTAGGCTATAGTCCTTGGGGTTGCAAAGAGTCAGACACGACTGAGCGACTTCACTCACTCACTTAACTGAGCATAACAAATAATGTAGTAGTTAGATGTTTATATCAGTCTATCAAATTTTGCCCAATTGTGCCTTGGTCTTTTACTTTTACAAATTCAAAGAAGTTTCCCAAGTATTCTTACTAGATGTTGTTGTATATTTATTGGAAAGTTTCTCAAAATGATCAATATAAACACATAAAAGAATTGTTTAAACACTCTCTTTATGAAAAAGGAGTAGTAGTTTCATCCCTTGGATTTGTCGCAGACAACAGCCAATATATGCATGCTTTTCACTTTTTACTGGGGACAAATTTGTAAATTATAAAAGTGGCAGTTCATTTGTTAAATTCATGATTCAAAAACAAACAGGGGATAGAAATTAAATTTAAATACTATGTATATATATATATACACATAATATACCTTAGAAAGGTTGAATAGCACAAAAGCTGGATGTAAATCTATCGAAACAAGAGCTATGGAGTGGATTAACAGAACAGAATAGGAGAAACCAAATAAAATATCTATTTTTTAATTACAATAAAATCTAGAATATTAGAGTTTTAAAAGAGGAAGTCTAAGATCAGAAAAGAATATATTCATGTAAAAGTAATTATGATAAAAATTAAAAACAGTGATAATATCATTCGATTGGATTTTTCAGGAAAAGTATCCATGTAGATACTAAGATCTGAAATATTGGTTAAGGAGTAGAAGAACAACTATACCGAATGGATACATAAAAGAAAAAGAATCACTATACTGCTATTTGAAATTAGAGTAAAAGAAAACAGAAAAAAGGTGGTGGACAGATGATCATCAAATAAACATTTAAAAAAGTTTCCTCATCTGAGAAAAGGCTTGAAACATCATATCAAAAGTTTTAAGGGAGTACCGGGCAAATTTAGTGAAAATAGATACCTTGCATATCCAGCAGATAAGATGGATTGCTTTCAAAGGATATAATGAGGTTGGTGCTAGATTTTTTTTATCCTGATCACTGAGGGTCAGAAATCAATACAGCAACATCAGCAGCTTTAAAAGAAAAGAAGTCTAAGGCCTAAGAAATCTTTATCTGTTGCAAGTGCAAGAGAAAGAGATTCTCTGACATGCAAGGACATGAAAATTATACCACCTAAGTAGTTATCCTGAAAAAAATTTACTTGAAGATACAAGCTAATGGAAACATGCATCAGAATAAATTTTTCAAGAAGGGAAGTAAATGTATAAAAGATTATGGTGAACCATTCAATCAGGAAAAAGTAATATAGAAATAATTATTGTTAATATGATAAAACAATGAGAATTTTAATGCAAAAGTATTAATAATTTGCAACTGACTAAAGTGATTTGAATGAAAATAACATGAAAGAATCAGTAAAAGGAGGGCAATTTTCAGTTAATATCAGAAGTCAGTAATTTATAAGTAATCACTTGATACTCATTTTTCAAAACAATGAAGCACATGTTTCTAAAACTAAATGCAATCAGAATCATCTGGGCAAGTTATCAAGCATATGTGTTGCCAAGACTCATCCCAGATCTTCAGAAAAAAAATGTGAGACATGGGAATCAATGCCACTGAAAAACTTACTACAATTTTTTACCCCCCTGTATCAGGCACAGGTTTAGCATGAATCTCAGTAGTTCTGAGAGGCAGCCAATCAAATCCTTTGTAAGAGAACTGAAGATCCTTATCCTACTTGTGTAGCTTAATTTTTTTTCCCTTACCTTTCCCTTTGGCAATTGATAGGAGCAGGGAAGAAAGAAAACTGTTTATCTGTAGTACTTAAAAGTTCTCAGAAGATAACACATTAAAATAGGGGCAAGAGTACGTATTGTGTTCAAAAATTCTATGAAGATTCTTTAATTATTTTCTGCTTCCTATTGGAAACTTTACTGAGAAGAGAGACTGCCTTTGAAGGCAGCAAAAAAGGTAAGCAAACAGACTTGGAGTGGACATCACAGTTGATCCCACAATAATGAATGAAATGAGGTTAAGTAGTTTGCAATTTGTGGTGTCAGTGGTCAATCTCCAGGGGAAATAATACAAGAGCTCAGAACACCTCCTGAGGCTGTTATAAGTTATAGGTATTGGCGTAACCTCAGAGATTGGCTATAAGTTATAGGTAAAAAATCCTATGTTTGCTTCATGATCAGGTATACACTGGGATGTACCTTTGCAGAGAGTTGAAGATGGGAAATATAAGTTCCCCAGGGAACAAATTATCAATGCATTTTTGAAAAGGGCAGAGCTGCTAAAACAAATACAGCTAAACATCTATTAAGACACAAAGCTCTAGAAGCTTATTTCTTACACAAGCAACAATCTAAGAACAGTGCTATTTGTTGGTTAGTGGCACTCCTCCACTTGATGACACAAGCACTGGAACTTTCTGTTGTATGGCTCTGCCATCCCTTAGAGCTTCATTATAGTCAGCATCCAACTGGCAAAACTGGGGAATGAGAATTTCTCTACAAGAAGCACTAAAGACAACAGTTAGAACCAAAGAGGCATAATTCCTTAAAACATAATTCCTGAAACATACTCCTTGGCTAGCTAGCCTCCAACAGCAAGCCATCCCTGCTGGAAGATATAAAAATCTTAGATTGGACTTTTTTGATATCCTGAAACTTCCATCTAATTACACTGAAGTGTCCAAATTAATCCTAGTTCTCTGGAAAGAGAACTCTGGAAAGATCTGCATCCCAACAAATGTGGACTAATTCTTATAAAATTAAAAACCAAAGCAGGAATGTTTTCATTGAAAAATAGGCTGCTGCTGCTGCTAAGTCACTTCAGTCATGTCCGACTCTGTGTGACCCCATAGACGGCAGCCCACCAGGCTCCCCCATCCCTGGGATCCTCCAGGCAAGAATACTGGAGTGGGTTGCCATTTCCTTCTCCAATGCATGAAAGAGAAAAGTGAAAGTGAAGTCGCTCAGTCTGTCCGACTGTTAGCGACCCCATGGACTGCAGCCCACCAGGCTACTCCGTCCATTGGATTTTCCAGGCAAGAGTACTGGGGTGGGGTGCCATTGCCTTCCCCGTGAAAAATAGGCAAAGGACCCAAATTTACAGAAAGAAAGAAATCTAAATGGGACATAAGGAACCTTATATTCAATTTCAATAAAACCACAAAATGTAAAGACTCCTCCTCCTCAAACTGATATAATGTGTAAGCTAGTTAATAGTCAATGTCAATGAGGTTGTATTATCCATTCTTATCCATACCTAATTTTTTCTTTTTTAGAAAGCAGATAGTTTTTTTGCTTACTGAAAAATAACAAGAAATATGTATCTATGATTTTAAAATAATGTGTATCCTTTGATTGAGTAAATTCACTTCCAGCCACTTACCCTAAGGAAATCAACAGATGTCAATCATGATTTATGAATAAGGGCATTCAATGCAGCATTATTTATAATAATGAAAAATCGGTGAAAAATCCCAGTCGTAGTAAAATGAAAAAATAAATTTTGTTATAGCCGTATTGTGGGCTGTCACTCACTTATGCAATTATGTATTTCAAAGCATTTACGTATGAAAAAATGGTCACAACATAATATTAACTGGAAGGGTAAACTATAAGCACATATATATGAGATACATTGTATACATAAAATGTATCTCATATATATGATATGATATATAGATTATCAACTTAATAGAAAGTAAAACCAAAAATAAATAATCTATATTAAAGCAATACATATAGAAGAAAAATATCTAGTAAAATGTTTGCTAAAATATTAATGACTTTCTTTTTCAGGTTTTAATATTAGTAGTGATAAATCTTTTTCTTTTATCTGTTTCTATATTTCCCAGAATTTCTATTGTTAACACGTATCTTTATCATTTAAAATATATGTTAAAGAATACAATACTTTATAGAATCATAAAAAATTAAGTTTGGAATCAACTTTAGATGTTAAGTATTCTGAACTTCTACTCAATGCAGTAATGCTTTCCATACTACATTAAATCATCACTGACTAGTGCTAGTCACAAACATAGTTTCTTTAAAGTGTGATAATCATTTCTGTATATAAGGGAATATTTGGGAAATCAGTAGACAGATGTAGGACTCTAGATTTATATATAGATATATGTACATATAAATATACATATATTTATATATAAACAGGGATTTATATTTAAAATCTATTCTTTTTTTAGTTTAGTTTTTCTAAATGATTATGTTTTTCCTAATCAAAGCAATATTTGAATAAAAATTGAATATAAAGAATAATTTATAATTAACTTTTCCATTAGCAGTTTGAATGCTCATAAACAGGTTTAAGCTCTCTCTTTCTCCTTCTGTCTCTCTCTCTCTGTGAAATGGAAAACTTCAGTACCTGTGTGACAGGAGCATCTCCTCCTCACTTTTGGAGATGTTGAGTTTTTAAAAAAACATTTTCTATGTAGAATTTCAAAGGTTGCTTTTAGATAACTCCATTCTATTTGTTTTGAAAAAGTACCTCTAAAGTAATCTATTATAAAGTATGCAGTTTTCCGAAACTCATAGCTAGTTGCCTAGCAACACACTTGGTTATGTCATATAAAGAAAGCAATGCGGTAAAATGCTATTTTTCAGGTATTAATTTTTAAACACTTCTCTAACTAAAAGGATATATTTTACTAATGGGAATTTTTGAAAGATGGGTCTTGTAAAAACAAAATAAGAGAGAGTAAATACCACACTAATTGAGAGTCATTTTCTTAATGACACAATATTAAAATTCAAGCCCAACTGTAAAGATTTGAAAACTCCTTGCCAGGCCTCCAGGCTCTACCTTGTACTCCCTGAAGCACTCACTGCATTAAGAGCCCGCAGTAAGAGGATGAAATTGCATGTCTGTGAAGGCGACTTAATGGCATTACGACATTTACCGAACACACAGAGTGCCTTAAATGCAACAGGAAATATCCAACTTCGTAAAAGTTCTTTATTTTCTTAAATGTCAAAACTGTTAGAACAGGAAAAATTTTAAAGCTAAATTTAAATCATAGCATGAAAATCAGAACAATTACCTCTTGGGTTTTTTTTTTTTAACTCATTGCTATTTTTTTGTTTCATTTCTAAAAGTTACTTGAAAAATTCCACACCTTTGTTTTTTTGCTTAAACATTTCTGTCATAATCACTAATATAAGAGATTGGCCAGACTTTCTTTTCTTCTTTGCTCCCCTTTCAAAATGTCTTCTGTTTTTTGTTTATCACAAAGCTCAACTTCTTTCTTCTAGTGTCTTTTCCTTGCTCATGTGTATGTTTGTGTGTGTGCATGTGTTTGTGTGATGGTGATGGGTAAGGGATGGTGGGAGAGTTCATAACAGATGGAAGACCCTCTCACATAAAAACAGGTATAATGAGTAGTTAAAGATATAGCCTTTCTGTCAAATTTGTTGAGGGCTTAGAATTTAAAATTGAGGCTATGTTTTATCAGAATGTTTTATCTGATTTTTATTCCTTTGACATTTAATATTTACTGACATACGGCTGTCCATTATCCTCTCCTATTCGAAGAGACTGTTATTATCAGAGAAAGGTGGGAAAGGCAAGAAAGGCAGATGCCTGATGAGACATCTTAATGCTTTATTCATTGCAAACTAGCTTTTAGTTTGATATTAAAGCTGCTATTGTGCTGTGCTGTGCTTAGTCACTCAGTTGTGTTCAACTGTTGTGACCCCATGAATCGTAGCCCGATAGGCTCCTCTGTCCACGGGGATTCTCCAGGCAAGAACACTCTAATGGGTTGCCATGCCCTCCTCCAGGACAGCTGCTATTAGCAGAGCTTATTTTTATTACAGTTACTTATAAAGCATTGGTCATAAAAGTCATGCAAGTGAAATCACTCAGTTGTTTCCGACTCTTTGCGATCCCGTAGACTATACAGGTTCTTGGGATTCTCCAGGCCAGAATACTGGAGTGGGTAGCTGTTTCCTTCTTCAGAGGATCTTTCCAACCCAGGGATCAAACTTGGGTCTCCCACATTGCAGGTGGATTCTTTACCAGCTGAGCCACTAGGGAAGCCCAAGAATACTGGAGTGGGTAGTCTATCCCTTCTCCAGGGGATCTTCCTGACCCAGGAATAGAACTGAGGTCTTCTGTATTGCAGGTGGATTCTTTACCTGGAAAGCCCATAAAAGTCATGGGGTAGTGATAAATCCATGCATTCAACACAAGAAAACCATGGAGCCGTGTAAAGAATTGGATCCACAGCCAGTGTTACTCTTGCTGGGTAATATAAGCCCATTCACTTTGTGTTCACATAGCTGATACCGTCTGCGTACTATAACCTGCAGCAGCATAAGCTCAGTCTACTGCCAAAACATCTCAGTAGGTTTCTCTACCACTCTTGTTCCTCTTTTTTTTTTTTTTTTTAAATTAGAGGATAGTTACTTTAAAATATTGTGATGGTTTCTGCCATACATCAACACAAACCAGCCGTAGGTATAGAAATTGTTTCTTTACTAAGGAAAATGAGGCTATTGATACCTGTGTTCACACTAGTATGGATTTTTTTTTTTTTTTTTAAGAATTCAGTATTAAAGGTAGCATGGAGTATGTGTATGAGGTGGGGTGTCAAGGAGGGCACTGATTGTATAAGGAGGTAATATTTAGGGAGATTGTGGGGTGTCAAGAAACCATATCACTGACAAATGTTCCATCAGTTCAGTTCAGTCGCTCAGTTGTGTCCGACTCTTTGCGACCCCATAAATCGCAGCACGCCAGGCCTCCTTATCCATCACCATCTCCTGGAGTTCACTCAGACTCACGTCCATCGAGTCCATGATGCCATCCAGCCATCTCATCCTTGGTCGTCCCCTTCTCCTCCTGCCCCCAATCCCTCCCAGCATCAGAGTCTTTTCCAATGAGTCAACTCTTCGCATGAGGTGGTCAAAGTACTGGAGTTTCAGCTTTAGCATCATTCCTTCCAAAGAAATCCCAGGGTTGATCTCCTTCAGAATGGACTGGTTGGATCTCCTTGCAGTCCAAGGGACTCTCAAGAGTCTTCTCCAACACCACAGTTCAAAAGCATCGATTCTTCGGCGCTCAGCTTTCTTCACAGTCCAACTTTCACATCCATACATGACCACAGGAAAAACCATAGCCTTGACTAGGCGGACCTTAGTCGGCAAAGTAATGTCTCTGCTTTTGAATATACTATCCAGGTTGGTCATAACTTTTCTTCCAAGGAGTAAGCGTCTTTTAATTTCATGGCTGCAGTCACCATCTGCAGTGATTTTGGAGCCCAAAAAAATAAAGTCTGACACTGTTTCCACTGTTTCCCCATCTATTTCCCATGAAGTGATGGGACCGGATGCCATGATCTTCGTTTTCTGAATGTTGAGCTTTAAGCCAACTTTTTCGCTCTCCTCCTTCACTTTCATCAAGAGGCTTTTTAGCTCCTCCTCACTTTCTGCCATAAGGGTGGTGTCATCAGCATATCTGAGGTTATTGATATTTCTCCCGGCAATCTTGATTCCAGCTTGTGTTTCTTCCAGTCCAGCGTTTCTCATGATGTACTCTGCATATAAGTTAAATAAGCAGGGAGACAATATACAGCCTTGACGTACTCCTTTTCCTATTTGGAACCAGTCTGTTGTTCCATGTCCAGTTCTAACTGTTGCTTCCTGACCTGCATACAGATTTCTCAAGAGGCAGGTTAGGTGGTCTGGTATTCCCATCTCTTTCAGAATTTTCCACAGTTTATTGTGATCCACACAGTCAAAGGCTTTGGCATAGTCAATAAAGCAGAAATAGATGTTTTTCTGGAACTCTCTTGCTTTTTCCATGATCCAGCGGATGTTGGCAATTTGATCTCTGGTTCCTCTGCCTGTTCTAAAACCAGCTTGAACATCAGGGAGTTCACGGTTCACATATTGCTGAAGCCTGGCTTGGAGAATTTTGAGCATTACTTTACTAGCGTGTGAGATGAGTGCAATTGTGCGGTAGTTTGAGCATTCTTTGGCATTGCCTTTCTTTGGAATTGGAATGAAAACTGACCTTTTCCAGTCCTGTGGCCACTGCTGAGTTTTCCAAATTTGCTGGCATATTGAGTGCAGCACTTTCACAGCATCATCTTCCAGGATTTGAAACAGCTCAACGGGAATTCCATCACCTCCACTAGCTTTGTTCTTAGTGATGCTTTCTAAGGCCCACTTGACTTCACATTCCAAGATGTCTGGCTCTAGATTAGTGATCACATCCTCATGATTATCTGGGTCGTGAAGATCTTTTCTGTACAGTTCTTCTGTGTATTCTTGCCACCTCTTCTTAATATCTTCTGCTTCTGTTAGGTCCATACCATTTCTATCCTTTATCGAGCCCATCTTTGCATGAAATGTTCCCTTGGTATCTCCAATTCTCTTGAAGAGATCTCTAGTCTTTCCCATTCTGTTGTTTTCCTCTATCTCTTTGCATTGATTGCTGAAGAAGGCTTTCTTATCTCTTCTTGCTATTCTTTGGAACTCTGCATTCAGATGCTTATATCTTTTCTTTTCTCCTTTGCTTTTCGCCTCTCTTCTTTTCAGTGCTATTTGTAAGGCTTCTCCAGACAGCCATTTTGCTTTTTTGCATTTCTTTTCCATGGGGATGGTCTTGATCCCTGTCTCCTGTACAATGTCACGAACCTCATTCCATAGTTCATCAGGAACTCTGTCTATCAGATCTAGGCCCTTAAATCTATTTCTCACTTCCACTGTATAATCATAAGGGATTTGATTTAGGTCATACCTGAATGGTCTAGCGGTTTTCCCTACTTTCTTCAATTTAAGTCTGAATTTGGAAATAAGGAGTTCATGATCTGAGCCACAGTCAGCTCCTGGTCTTGTTTTTGTTGACTGTATAGAGCTTCTCCATCTTTGGCTGCAAAGAATATAATCAATCTGATTTCGGTGTTGACCATCTGGTGATGTCCATGTGTAGAGTCTTCTCTTGTGTTGCTGGAAGAGGGTGTTTGCTATGACCAGTGCATTTTCTTGGCAAAACTCTATTAGTCTTTGCCCTGCTTCATTCCGCATTCCAAGGCCAAATTTGCCTGTTACTCCAGGTGTTTCTTGACTTCCTACTTTAGCATTCCAGTCCCCTATAATGAAAAGGACATCTTTTTTGGGTGTTAGTTCTACAAGGTCTTGTAGGTCTTCATAAAACCGTTCAACTTCAGCTTCTTCAGCATTACTGGTTGGGGCATAGACTTGGATAACTGTGATATTGAATGGTTTGCCTTGGAAACGAACAGAGATCATTCTGTCGTTTTTGAGATTGCATCCAAGTACTGCATTTCGGACTCTTTTGTTGACCATGATGGCTACTCCATTTCTTCTGAGGGATTCCTGCCCGCAGTAGTAGATATAATGGTCATCTGAGTTAAATTCACCCATTCCAGTCCATTTTAGTTCGCTGATTCCTAGAATGTCGACGTTCACCCTTGCCATCTCTTGTTTGACCACTTCCAATTTGCCTTGATTCATGGACCTGACATTCCAGGTTCCTATGCAATATTGTTCTTTACAGCATCGGATCTTGCTTCTATCACCAGTCACATGCACAACTGGGTATTGTTTTTGCTTTGGCTCCATCCCTTCATTCTTTCTGGAGTTATTTCTCCACTGATCTCCAGTAGCATATTGGGCACCTAACGACCTGGGGAGATTCTCTTTTGATATCCTATCATTTTGCCTTTTCATACTGTTCACAGGGTTCTCAAGGCAAGAATACTGAAGTGGCTTGCCATTCCCTTCTCCAGTGGACCACGTTCTGTCAGACCTCTCCACCATGACCCGCCCGCCTTGGGTTGCCCTGCAGGCATGGCTTGGTTTCATTGAGTTAGACAAGGCCCTGGTCCTAGTGTGATTAGATTGACTAGTTTTCTGCGAGTATGGTTTCAGTGTGTCTGCCCTCTGATGTCCTCTTGCATCACCTACCATCTTACTTGGGTTTCTCTTACCTTGGGCGTGGGTTGTCTCTTCACGGCTGCTTCTTACCTTGGACGAGGGGTATCTCCTTACCACCGCAGTTCCTGACCTTCAACGTGGGACAGCTCCTCTAGGCCCTCTTGCGCCTGCGCAGCCCCTGCTCCTCGGGTTGCTCCTCCCGGCCGCTGGCCGTGGCCTCGGGCGTGGGTGGCTTCTCCCAGCTGCCGCCCCTGGCCTCGGGCTCAGCGTGGCTCCTCCGGGTCACCACTCCTGGCCTCAGGCGCAAGGTGGCTTCTCCCGGCCGCCCCTGGCCTCGAACGTGGGGTGTCTCTTCCTGGCTGCCCCTGACCTTGGACACGGGGTAGCACCGCCCGGCTGCCACCCTGACCTCAGACGCGGGGTGTCTCCTCCCGGCCGCCACTGACCTCAGACACAGGGTAGCTCCTCTTGGGCGTTCCTGCGCCGTGGCAGCCTGGCACTCTAGGTTGCTGCCCCTGACCTCCCACGTGGGGTAGCTCCTCTTGTCCGCACTTAGTGCGCCAGCCTGGCTCTCGGGGCACAGCACTAGTAGCTTCCAAAGAAGCCTGTCATTTTCATGTATATTACAAAGTAATCCATTTTCTCCGTTTTAAAAATTATGGTAAAATTCATATAATGTAAAATTTACCATCTTAACCTTTTTTTTTTCCACTTCAGACCATCTTAACATTTTTTTATTTTCATTTCTGTCTTAGTGTGTACCCATACCTAACTTAACAAGCAGGCCTAAGGACTATAATGTAATCCATGGGGACAGGGAAAGAGGGCAGCCTCAGATCCTCAGCCTTCCCTTGCCTTCCCAACCACTGGCACATCTGTGGCTACAACTTTCAACCTTTACTTGTGGACACTGACCCAAGTTGTGCCAACAACTAAGGAAGCATAATTCCTTAGATTTTGATGTCATTGATATCCTAAGTGTAACTGAAAATCAGAAGTAGGGGTTTGTGTAAGGGAAAGAACCCTGGGGATGGAGTGACAAAGCTCCAAAGCTACTTAGGAGGGGTGTGAACATTAATGTAGGAATCACAGTCAAATATTTTGTACTATGCAGTTTTGTTTCATTTATTCTTGCTAATGTGTTTTTGACATCCCTCCCTTTCTCAAGTCCATCTCTTGCTAACATTTTTATTCAAACAAATATGCAAACACACATCTTTAGCATTAAATGTACACTTCAGTGGTATTAACTGCTTACATAATGCTTTGTAGCCATCACTATTATTCATCTCTATAACATTGTAAAACTGAAATTCTGTACCATTAAACATCGATTTCTCATTTCCCTTTCCCCTCATCCCCTGGGGAAACGAGAAACGAGAAATATTACCACCATTCTACTTTCTGTCTTGATAGTTTTGACTGCTGTAAGTTTTTAAAACATTATATCTATTCCTTATATTTTCGTTTACCACTTGCCACCTTCTCCAATCCACTCTCTTTGACCATTTTATAATAATAGCTACTGTCTCTAGGAAGGTAAGCATGACTTTTTTAGAAAAGGGTGAAATTGAAAAGATTAAAGAGAAATAGAATGTATTCCAGGCAAATGCAATATATGTTGGGGGAAATCCGGTAAAAATGATGACTTTCAAGCAAGAACTTCTGTTTCTGAGATTTGTAAAGGTTTCTGGTCTGGGAGTTGAGAAAGAGTTGTAGATGGAACAGGGAAAATTTTGTAAATCCTGAAGAATTTTTTGAAGTAAGAGCAGAGAGTAGCATCCCCAAGGATATATAATTTTGTGATATACTTAAGGAGATAGAATCTTAGATAGTTTCAAGGAATTCCCAGAAAAGTACAGGAACAGAAAACAAGGCTCATGCACACAAGAGTGGCAAGAATTTGGTGGAAAACAGTGTATCTGAGTAGTCTACAGCATTAGACGTTCTGTACTTGCCAAACTCTATTTGTTTAAGAATAGCAGGGGTGCAGGTGTGGGAAAGAATTGTATACAACCCTCTAAAATTTGTACTAAAGCAGAAAAATGTTACCTGTTTACCATATTGATTAAAGAACTGCAAGACCTAAAAAGCTGCAATTGATGAAAACTGAGAGGTGGTCATACAGAAAGACGCAACTCAGTGAATGCCATCATTGAAAGATAACATTGAATAAATGTAAGAAATTAAATTGATAAATCAAATTCTATCTCTGTTCCATACCATGCCATTATAAAAAGACTCCAGATTTCAGAATCAGTTTCAAAGAAGAGAATGCAGAACATCAAAAAATAGATTGAGATCAATTTCTGCTGAGTGGTGAAATTGGGCTTCATATTGAAGCTAAATTCAGAGATAAAAATGAAATTATACTTATTGTTCACTTGAGTATCTTACGTAGAATTATAACTGCTATTGTAGGTGTGTTTACATAGATCCACATTCTCAAATTCACTTCCTGGTCTACATTGGAGCTTTTAGGATGCTGAGGGTTCATTGTGACCTTTCTGTTTTCCACAGTTTACTGTGCAGCAGCTTTGTAGGCATTTGGAGTCTATCCATCATTTACCTACATGCTCCCAGATGAGTTATAACTTATCAAGCACTTACTCTGAACTGTCACACTAACTGTGATCTCATAACTCAGCTTGTCTTACGAACTGTCAAAAATAGTTCGTGGGTGCCTGTGGAGCTATTTAAAGACAATTATGCCATTTGGAGCTAGTAGAAGCCCAAGAGTGTCAGAAATCTGAGGGAGAGATTTTTAAATCTGAATCATCTAGAGAATTTTGTCAGAATTTTCCTCCACTCAAGTGTAATTGGAGAAAGACAGTAATTTGGATGAATTTTGACAAAGCTCCCTTGATAAATTCAATATTCCTCATTCACAGTTATTCATATTATTTCTAATGTGTTCATAAAGTGTTTCGAGGATTATTAATTCATTTGATAGATTGGTCTTTATTTTGAATTCCCTTTAAGACATTTGTTCAAGGGGTTGAAAATTATAAGGAGAGTTTTCAGAGTCCTTGCTGACATGAGGCTTATAAAGTAGAGTGGGGAGAAGAGAAATGAAAGGAATAAATGTTACGTGGCAACAGTGTTATTAAAAAAATAAAAGCAAAGAAGCACAAGGTAAAAGCAAATGAAGAGAGTTTTCTTTATAGGATAGTCACAGTATCTTTGAGAACTTACACTTTATTCATACTTGTAGGAAATTGGGGAGCAGCCCACATAATATCCTGAAAAGGAATTCTATGTGGAAAAAACAGTGAGTATAAAGTCCCAGGCATGGCAATGTGCATAAGCGTGTTGGAAGAATGGCAATAACACAAGACTAGAGTTCAATGTTGAGAAAGAGTGGGATATGTAGCAAAGTCACAGTGGTAGTGGGAGCTAGATCACACAGATTTTTTTAAAGAATTAAACTTTTATTATGAGTTGGAAAGCCACTAGAGAGTTTTAAGGAAAAAATATGGTTCGACTTGTGTTTTGACATATAATTTGTAGCACAAAGGAAGCAACACACCAAGGGAAAGACGATATTGTCCTGGGTGGCTACAGTGGAGGTGACGAGAAGTGTTCTGTTTTGCATATATTTTAAGGTAAAGCTAACAATATTTTCTGATACAGGGGGAAATGTACAATACAGTTGGATGTGACAACAGTTGGATGTGACAAAAAAGAGAAGAATTTTACCTTGAAAATTTGATACAAAATGTTGCCATATACTGGGAAGGGGGAAGACCCGAGGAGGTGTATATTGTAGCAAAGATTGAATTGTATTGTGCCTGTGCTAAACTTGAGATTTATAATGAGATTTATATCATTATAATATAATGAGGTTTACATTCGTATTTTATATTAAAGAGAAAATGTTGAACCGGAAACAGAACTTTTGGAGACAGATCTTATTTGGAGACAGAAATTTGAGTATTTCTAATTATTGAATGGATAATTTAGTTGTAGGACTACATAAGGTCACAGTCTAAAAACTAATCCTAATCTAATATTTAGGAATCATAATAGTGATGAGGGTATAGGAAAGGAAACTAAGAAGCAGCAGCCAGTGAGATAAAGGAAACATGATAGAGGAATGTGGTGTCCCAGAAACTGGATGATAAAAAAGTGCATAAAAATATTGGAATGATTAAATATAGATGCCAGATTAAAGGAGACGTGGGTAAAAACTGACCATTGGATTTAGCCATCAGGGATGTCATCAGAGACTCTGATAACAGCAGTTCTAGAAGTTGGAGATAAAAATCTTAATTAGTGTAGGTTCAAGAAAGAATGAAAAGACTAGAACAGGGAGCATTTTAGTGTAAAAGAGGAGATTAAAGAAGAAAATGAAAGAGAATGAAAGATAAAGGGGGTTCATTTTTATGATGTGAAATAATTCATGAATATATTTAATAAGTATATATTATGTTAATAAATATATAATACATAGTATTACATAGTATAAACAAGTAATATACAACAGTTCAGTTCAGTCACTCAGTAGTGTCCGACTCTTTGTGACCCCATGAATTGCAACATGCCAGGCCTCCCTGTCCATCACCAACTCCCGGAGTTCACTCAAACTCATGTCCATAGAGTTGGTGATGCCATCCAGCCATCTCATCCTCTGTTGTCCCCTTCTCCTCCTGCCCCCAAT